>JALLBF010000067.1:0-15334 GCA_036939945.1 Thalassiosira sp. AJA248-18
GAGACTGTCAATGAGACCAATGTAGTTGGCGGTCAATGTAATGATGCATAGAAGGGAGCTAGGTTTTCTCTTATCGACGACAACAATCAAGTAATTATGATCGTTTCGCTTGGACTTTCACTTGGTTGTACACTACTACTTGTTGAAAATTTCATAAGGTGCATGTAATTCCACGCCAAAAGTGAACGAACAAAAATACGATGCAGACGACGACTGACAGACGACTTGTCTGCTACGATGAAAATGGAGGGAGGAAGTCTGGTATTGAAAATGGCGCGAGCATACATCAAAACCCACCTGCCTTCTTCCCTGTCAAAAAATGTGATGAAGATGAAGATCAGGGCGGATAGACATCTCTTGTTTAGAGAAGCTTTTAGATAGCACACCGGTAAATGCATCAGCCAGCGGGCTCGCTGCTGAAATCAACTTGGTCTAGCTTGTGTCAAAGCATGGTGCATGGCAGGTGCATGGTTAATGGTTAATGGTTATTATCATCTAGAGAGACTCTGTTAGACTCGCTTCTCTCAACACCACATTAGCAACCTTGCTTTGGGTCACATAGACACAAACATGAGAGCAGCGTGGTGGCTAACGGTTTTCGCCGTGTTGACGCTCATGACAAGAACTACATTTTTTTCATTCGCCTTCACATCGAAGACGACGACGACAGCATCCTATGGACTCAGTAGAAAGAACACCAAAATAAGATCATTGTTAGCCAAACAGGACAATGATGACGATAAAAGCGGTGGTGCACTAGGTAAAAAAGCATACAACAATGATGCACTCTTCAATTTCCACATGATGACACAGGCACAAAAAATACGAGACTATTCCGCAATGGATACCTTTATTGACACCAATTCGTTATGGAATTTGGCATGGCATGATTCGTTTGTACGGAACGGGCTGTCGGACTTTGTTCCGCCGTTGACTGATAGTTTGAATGTGCTGGTTGTTGGAGGACCGGGGGCAGCATCGGCACAACCAGAAACAAATCAAAATGCGGCTGTGAATGATCCAATCCCCGCGACTACTACAGCTCCAATATCAGCAGCAACTGAAGAAGCAGCGGCATTGGAAACACAGGCACAAGATAGTTCCTGTTCTTTTTTGGCAGCCGTGTTTGATGACGATAAAACGGGGGAGGACGAGAAAAGTAGCAGTGCATTGGACGACTTTGTCTCCTCGTACGATTGCATCGTGGATCAGGGATTGATAGCCGATCTTTTAGTCCGTGGCGATCACCAATTTGATGATGCAGGCGGAACTGCAGCTAGCAACAACAAGGAAGATATGGGACGACTGTTATGGGAAGCTACCAAAAGGATCAAAGATATGGGAATTTATGTTGCCAGTACACCACCTCTCTCTGATGAAACAAAAGAATATTTGACCAAATTGGGGCAATTGCTGGGATTGCAATGGGTCTTTGATTTGGACGGGATTAGTGATTCCAATCTCTCTGTTAATGTTGCGCGTTACAGCAAGTATTTGAAGGATGAATTGCCACCAGGTTGGCAGTCATTTAGCAAGTTGGCCAAGGATGTTAATAAATAGGCATGGTCGAGAGGACACACAACTATACATATGAAAACAGAATAAATTGTGTCTCTTGAATTTGAGATCTATATCAGTGTACTAATCATACTCGAGAATATCGCGACATTTCTTATATCTTGTACTTGCCTGGCTTCGCAATAGAGTATTATTGTGCCAGAATGCTCAAGAATAATATCAAGTTTGATGTTTAACCCTAATCTCATGATTGGAAATAGCTTCTGGCAGATAATTACAACAGTAGCTATGGGTGACATTTATCGATAATAAATGTGTAGATCATCTCTCCTCGGTAGTGAATTAGGCCAATAATTGTTGCTCGGTTCAGAGACCACTCCGATGTTGCTTCTGATACATTTGTCATCATATCTGGATCATCATCACCGTTCTTGATCTGACGTGATTGTTCCGACACGACTGC
Source organism: Thalassiosira sp. AJA248-18 (assembly GCA_036939945.1). Lineage (NCBI taxonomy): Eukaryota > Bacillariophyta > Thalassiosirophyceae > Thalassiosirales > Thalassiosiraceae > Thalassiosira > Thalassiosira sp. AJA248-18. The sequence goes on from JALLBF010000067.1 coordinate 1,982, forward strand.
TCTCCTGGTTGTATCGCGCTGATGCTTGATCTCTCTTCGTGTTAAGTCTGACAAATATCTCGCTAGGCTCACGAAAGAGCTGGCATCTATCTTCAACATTCATCATTGCATAGTGAACCCCAGTCAAGGGGGGGCTGTCAATGTTTTTAGACTGTATCTCTTCATAGAATTGGGATTTGTGTTTATTCAAAATATGAATTCCATCGCAACATTTGTTGATAGGAGTGATGATATTATTAGTCTTCCAGGTTGAAAGCAAGAAATAAGTTGTTCAACTAATCAATAGTAGTTCATGTATTTTCAAACAAGTTATCTATTCTAGCGCCAAAGCGAAACATCAAGTGAGAGATATCGAAGATATTGCAACTAATGAAAGCCATGGGCATATTCAGTCAGGAACGTTCGAGTCAGAGTTGAGCAGTCTACCACCAACCACCAACTACCTCTCCTATAAAAAAGGTGCAAACCTCGGCTGCCAATATCTCGATTATACCATGTTACAACAATGTTATGTGCATTAGCTAAAAAGATATCATATTTGAAGTACAGTCATTATCTACAATTAATTTCCCCCACATTTCCATGTTTACCCATCATACACTCAACTCCTTTTTCGTGCGACCTCTGCTGTATTACGCGACAGTCTACCGCTACTGATCACTCACCATTCATTCAAATCAAATAAGCCACCAACCTCTTGGCTTTCAAGCAACAACCCCTTTTGAATCAGTCGGCCCAACACCAGACAACAAAGCTTTATTCTGATTGCTCTTCTCTAATTATGGCCGGAATAGTTGCTCTAGCTGATCAATCAAAAATTTGTGATACTTTGGCTCACTGGGGCGGAATGCATCAATCCTCCTGCACTTCATGCATGGGATGCACTCTGGCACTCTGCCGTTGCCCTCTCCAGAAAGGGCTACCTGCCGGTCCAAAACACACCCAAGACAGTAACAATGATCACATGTGCTCAGAACGGGCAGATGCCGTTTTATGTCCTCACTGGCAGTGTTCGTATCGGTGGAAAATTCAGTGAAGCATATTCCACATTCGGTGTGTTCCTCGTTTAACACAACTACTTTGGAGGTTTCGCTGGTGCGGGAGCGCTGAGAAGGAGGGCAATTCGGCAGGGTGGCAAGCCTTTTGCTCGACAAACGTTCGCCATTGTTGTAGACTTGTTTGTAAACACCCCCATTAGCCTCTGTCATTGTGCCAGGACCGTGCTTCTGGTCGTCCTTCCACTCACCATCGTATACATCCCCATTAGTATAAGTCAGTGTGCCATTACCATTTTGCATGTCGTCTTGCCATTGTCCTTCGTACACATCCCCGTTGGCAAAACTCATTTTGCCTTCGCCATGCTGATCCTCGCCCTTCCATTCTCCTTCGTATGCATCTCCAGTGGTGTATGTGTATGTGCCCTTGTCAGTAATATCATCCTCCATCCATTCTCCTTCGTACACATCCCCATTAGTATACGTCATTTTGCCGTTCCCATTTCGCTTGCCACCCTTGAATTCTCCTACGTACATATCTCCATTGTTATACGTCTCTTTGCCCCCACCATTCTGCTTGCCATCCATCCACTCTCCTTCATACACATCCCCATTAGTATACGTCATTGTACCTTTTCCACTCGCTTCTCCATCCTTCCATTCTCCATCGTATCCACGTCCGTCGGCATGTTTCATTGTACCTTTACCGTGCATGCTGCCATCCTTCCATTCACCCTCGTACACACTTCCGCTGGTCCACGTCATTTTGCCCTTGCCATTTGCTTTGTTGACCTTGAATTCTCCCTCGTATACATTTCCGTCCCACTCTCAGTCGGTCCACGTATAAATACCAGTGCCATGCATTTTGTCGTCCTTCCATTGTCCTTCGTACACAGCCCCGTCGGTCCACGTCATTGTTCCACGACCATGCCTTTTATCCTCCACCCATTCTCCAACGTACTCCTTCCCGCTGCGCCACGTACGGATGCCTTCACCATGATAATTGTCCTCCTTCCACTCTCCTTCGTACACATCCCCGTTGGACCCCGTCATTTTGCCCTTGCCATGAATATTGCCGTCCTTGTATTCTCCTTCGTACACAGCCCCAGAAGTCCACGTATATTTGCCAGTGCCATGCCTATTATCCTCCACCCAATCTCCATCGTACACCTCCCCGTCATCAAAGGTGTATTTTCCGTTGCCATGCGCTTTACCGCCCTCTATCTCTCCCTCGTAAAGCTCTCCATCCGCAAACTCAATTTTGCACCGTCTCTTTCCACTCCCAATCATGGCAATTATATGACAAGATCGCATCGACGCTGCATCGACAACAGTGATGTTCTGATTAGATCATCATCTCTCTCGAGAGAGATACACTACACTGCGCTGCACTGATGACTCCCTGCTGGATCACCTTCAGATCTATCACCTTGCTTGATCCTTGATCACTCTGAGCTCTGAGCTGATCAACTCTCGACAGCGTCTCACAAAATCCTGTATGTTTTCTACGTAGGAATTGCGAGATTTCGATCGCCCCAACAAAAGACCCCAAACCAGCCCCAACCCCCTCCCAACCATCAACCATGAGCCTCCATGAGCCCCAACCCTCCATCAGCCGAGCGAGCGGCATAAGGCGGCAAGCTGCTGCGGCATAGAATAATATTTCAGACAATGATATTATCGCCGACACCAAACAGACGTCCTGATCCTCCGGCATCGTACGCATCCCCACGCAGCAACTTCGCTCACAGAGAAAGCCCTGCATGCAACAGCAACATCAACAGCAGAGTAGGGCCCCCAAATCCGGCTAAAATCAAGACTCCGATCTTTTACAACAACGCAAAGATTCTTCTTCTTTTATTATCTCAGTTTGCCTGTGTTCATTTATATGCATCCCATTTTTTGCTAACAACAACAAAGACGAGCAGCGGAGATCGTGAACTCCCTTATGGCAACAACACAGCAGCGGATTTGGGTGCATATCTTACCATCGATGGGAAGAAACCTCTCACTATCGATGGGGAGACACCATCAGCGAACGACTCTCTTCTCTTAGACGTCGGATATCTGTCTGGCCCTGGTAATCGAGAAAAAGGTGATTGGCTTATGAGAAACGTCAACGCAGATCATGACATTCATTATGGCAACAACACAGCAGCGGATTTGGGTGATCAAGTTCAATCTCGGAACAACAATAATGGGCAAGGGCCTCCAATCAAGCTTGTCATTTGTGCCATTGTGAAAGATGAGGCGCCTTATCTCACTGAGTGGATCGAGCACCATAAGTTGATTGGGTTTGATTCATTTCTACTCTACAACGATCACAGTACTGATGACACGCAATGCGTACTAGATTCATATGCACAGCAAGACTACATCTTTCGAGTTCCTGAGGACACTGGCAGCGAATACATGAAGGATCTGCCATGGAGCGCCAATAATCATCAGCAGGCAATCTTTGAAGCTTGTAGAAGATACCTTGTTGACAAGGAGCAGAGAAATGGTGAGGTAGGGCGGACGTGGATGCTTACGAATGATGTTGATGAGTTTGTTTGGTTTGACATCAAGCATGGCAATATAAAGACTGCTTTGTCGGTAATGTTATCTGATATTCCAGCTTGGAAGCCTGACACAAACAGTATCAAGATACCAAACTGCATATTTGGGTCTTCAGGGAAGGAAAGTTACGAGCCTGGTCTCGTAATGAAGCGTTTCGTTCATCGGGACAATAATGTGAACTGTATTGCATCAGGTACTAGCGGCACATGGGCAATGCCAGGCAAGGCCTTCTCTCGTGTCTCTTCCATAGTCAAGGGTTCCAGGATAGATCCTCATGTGCACAGAGTCACTAACACAACACACAACAATGATAATGCCGTAGGGCAGTACTTGAGACTAGCTCATTACAAAACCAAAAGTAGGGGAGAGGTAAGCATGAAAAAGGGGGTACCCATATTTTCATGTGGCATATGCCATGTACTATATTCACCTGCTCACAGTTGAAAATGTCTCAATCTGACCTGAATTCAGTTCTTCGATCGAATCTGCAGGAGCCGCTATATCATGAAATACTTTGCCCCCTCCCACCCCTTTAATGCCAATGAACGTTCGTACCCTGGATGTTGCAGTCCCTCGGGCCTCTTGGATTACATGAACCAAAAATTTATATACAAGGATGAAAGGATGCTCTTATTTGCCGAGGCGTTGGAATCACAAATGTCATCCACTGCACACAATTGCAAACACAAACCAGAGAAAACGAGTTGTCCAGACTCTCTGATGGAGCTGAAAACCCGAAAGAAACTTTCAAGCAATCTAGCAAATAAGTTGTCATCATGGGGCCTGACGGAAGGCTTTTTGCCTCCCGCAAAGGTTGAATCCGACAGTTTGGGATCCGAAATCAAAGGATCAACAAAAGTTAATTGTGGCGGCCACTTCGCTCAAACTTGTGCTGACTGTCCGCAAGGCCATGGGAAAATGTGGTGCAATGGTGATTGTGTCTGGTCCTCTGAAGAAGGTGGTAGAGTGTGCCAGCAGGTTAATGCTTCCACTTCGGATTCGCGCTCAAAGAATCCTGCCTCGGAAGATGCTATCAATGCGAGTGGTGCGAGGTACACCTGTGAGCCTGCTGCGCATCCGGAGCTTCGGCCAGAGCTAATTCACATAACAAAAACTGGTGGGACAACATTGGAAATCGTGGGAGCCATGCACAACTTTACATGGGGAGCCTGCCATTGGTTGAATCGTGTCTATGACATGGGCTCTTTGAGATGCCCACAGACCAAGGTAAAAAAGATACAGCCAAATATGATGTACGGAAATGTCTGGCATGTGCCGCCAAAATGGATGAAACCTAATAGTAAGTTTTGGTTGGAGAATGCCACCCTATTTACTGTTGTTCGTGATCCATACTCTAGAGCAGTTAGCGCTTGGAACTATAAACACCCTGGCCCGTTGGGACTCAACTCCACTGCCATGAATCGATGGTTGAACAAAACAGTTACCATAATGGATGCAAATCGTCCAGTAAGCGGTTCACGGCCGAGCGCTAAATACTTTGCGGGGCACATGCTGATACCCCAGATCGAATATGTCACGGATGATGTTCGTGTATTGCGAACAGAGTCACTTCAGCGGGATTTTCTGTGTATGATGCGGGGCCACGGTTATGATTGGGAGTGGCCCAAGAAGGAAAGTTTTTTGAAGAGCAAACGAGCTAACGGACTGACAGTTGCCAACCTTACCTCTACGACCAGAGAATTGATTGCCAAAGCCTACCGTGAAGACTTTGAGAAGTTTGGGTACCAAAAATAGGCATGAACATGATGGTTCCAACTTGATCGTGCAATGATGCATAGACTGCCATTTTCCCGTCTCGTTATGATTGGTGCTGTTTCTAATATCCATGAGGAGCAACTTCGGACCGTGGCGGTCCTAAGTTGCCGCCAAACCTCCTCATGGATATTAGTTGTAGATACAATTCATAATTGGGAGAGTATTTCCACCCAGTCGTTTGCAGTGTTCCATAATCTCCTGGAGCACAGCACTAAAGTTGCTAATATGAATTTTCAAGATCTGTCAAAAGGCAACACCTGGTCTCAACGTGAAATTGAATGCATCAAATTGAAAGATATCCAACACACTACTACTACCCTGAACAAAACTACTTTTACAGCAAAATCTTCTACTTCTCTAGAGAGGGGTATATTTTATCACTGGTCTAAAATCAATCACCTCGGGCAATTTTTGGGAGGCGATAACGGACTTCGGCTGGTACCACCGCTTGTTTATTGTGGTATGGCAGAAAAGAAAGAGCCAAACAAGCCGTACCGCGAGTTGTTGTAGCTTCAGCACTTCACTTCGAAGTAAAATGTGATAAAAATAAAATCACTATCAATTGAAATTATTGAGTCATGCACTGTATGTTGATGCAATATAGATTTTTTGCTAGATCAAAGCTAGGCACAAAATCAAATGAGAGAGTTTATGCGCCTTGAAGCCGGTATAGTCACAACGCAACGACAAAGCATATTTTTGCTATCGCGATTGTAGCGAGCGCACAAATCACTTCGTATTGCCCTGGGTGCATAGTGGCTCGAAGGAATTGGCCAACATCACGTCGGTATCTTCCAAAACATAATATTTCAAGTCGTCAGAAATAACTAGCATTCAGAGAAACTGATTTTTACTCATCATCGAATTGTCAAATATAATACACAAACAACTAGACAGTCATTTCATCTTGATCTCTCAACGAGACAGCAACATATTGTGCGTCGAGCTTATCTTTGATACACCAACCCTTTGCTAGTAGGTTCTTCAATAAATCAGAAGTCATTTTTATATCACCGCATGAATATGCAACCTTGGCTCTCAAATAGCAGTACCGAAGACTGAAATCATAACACTGACTGCTCCAGTGATTCTTAGGGAGCAATGGCAAAGCATTATTCAAGTATGACTGATCAGTGACGTGATCTGAGAATACAGCCGCCCTTGAACCGGCTCTGAAATTAAGCTCAGCGATGCCCATTTGCACATCAGGCTGCATCAAATCTGGTATGCCTCGGTTGATTTGATCGACGACCTGAAAAATCTCACCATCCAAGACTCGCCCCTTCGAAGCAGAATGAAGCAACATCCCTATTGTAATGAAACTGGTTCCTGTCCTTATCGGGAATCAGTGAGTAAGAGCAGTTTGCATGACTTTTTATCGTGAACAAACTTGAATTGGGAGCCAACCGCGTAGACGTCAAATAACCAATGACAGATTCATCAGCCTTTATCCCAAAGCAAGAACAGACCTTCAATGCCTTCTATATGCTCTGGGAGCGAAGTCATTTTGGCTGTCAACAGGAAAAGGATGTTGTCTGTAAAATGTTGTCAAATCATACTGTAAAGTGACAATAAAAACACTATCAATTTGAGCAATGCTTGGTTAAAACCTGATATGTTCTGTGCTAGATCCAAGCTAGGCGACACAATACATATCAGTCGTACCCGATATTGAGATAGTCATTGATTTTGATGCACTTTGAAGCCGATGCAAAAAACAAGAAGCAACGGCAAAGGAATATGCTTGCAATTGGAATAGTGACGAGCGCACAATGCGCCTCTGAGCAATAATGATTTCCAATATTCAATGGCACTCACATGGCATGGACACACCGTATAAATGCTGAGTCTGGCCTAGACCAAGTCTTAAGTATGGCATTAGGAAATGCCATTTATTATCGCACACCAAACTGGAATATATCATAAAGCATAACAGCTATGAACACGAAAAAAAGAAAGAAAAAAGGGACGACACAGATGCAATCATCATGCGTGTAGAAACAGCCAGCAGTATCGACGGACGTAATGCATGCCGCATCGATGTCCCAGGGCCTGTTAAGGATGCAGTCCTGCAGTTCTTTTCTTTCGATCAAGATTTGTAAAAATCGTTGTATTATTAATCACCCTCTTAATACATCCCGTTGGTGGGTGTACCCTAACAAAAAAGTAATAACAGTTTGTTCATGTGATGCACATTTGATTATGATTCACGGTCATGGATAGGTTATTGAAAGCAATGAGGCCATTCTGATAGTGTGTCATTACAACCATACAGGGCTATCTCTAGTTGTATGTACTCTGACCTAATAACTCTGACCTTATCATTTTCATATCCACAAACGAAACACATCGATTATTATTAATATATCACAACATAAACATTACATTCACCTGCCATCTTCATTATTGTTCAACAAACAGCTGACCTCCCTTCTCTTGTTCGTCTTTCCCCCCTTTTATTTCCCTGCTGTTTCTCCCAGGTGACAAGGTCATGTTGCTTTTCGCTGTCGGTTCTCCTGCTGCTGCAGTTCCTCCAAAAGAGACAAAAATTTCCCACTGCCACCAATACCATCCTTGGTCTGCTTGTCCTTCTTATTATTCTTACCGCCAAAGAGACCACCAAACATGCCCTTCTTCTTCTTCTTCTTTATCCCAGAAGAAGTGGTGTTGTTCCCTGTGTTATTCATTATAGCAGCCCTGCTGGGTGACAGCACTCTTCCCTCTTCCGTCGGATCAGTCGCCATGGTGGGCGCCGTCAGTACCGAGACGGGCGTTTCCGGTATCAGTTTCTCATTCGCCTTAATCAATGACTTGGCCTCGAGCAATTGCAACAATACCGGTACACGGCCCTCATATGCTTTCATGATTGTGGATACACGTTCGATTTGACCGGCCACCGAAGTCTTTCCGTAGACGTAATTCAATAGTTCGGAAACTTGGGCAATGATTGCTGGGGAGGTACCGTCGACTGCTGGGTTGACAGGCTCTACGTTGCCGCCGGTGTGGGAGGAAACGTCCGAGTACGAACCCTCATCATCGCCCAATGTACGGGAGTGTGCATCGTCGTCATCGTCTTCGTGATATGGATCCGACATGGCCGGTGGCCATCCATAGTCATTACTTGATTTTGTCTTGGCAATAACACCATCAGCGGCAGTAGCATCCTCCTTCTGAGCCTTGTCCCCCCTCACAGTATTTTCATTGTTATTATCATTACTGCTCTCCAACTGCTTCTTCGCGGAAATATTCGCCCTTGACGGATTAATGAGGGCAGTAGACGACCCGGCCGTCTCCTCCTCCTCCTCTCCTCCCTCCTCGAGTATCTTTTCCATCCCACTCATTATCATGGCGTTCATAGACGGCTTGTTTGTCAATAATAAGTTCTCGGCATCATCACCAGAAGCAGCACCGCCCTTGGTCCTGTTTTCAGGAGACGACCCCGCCGCTTGATCGCCACCAACCCACTCCTGACCACCACCACCAACCTTATTGTCCTTGTTATACCGTGCACTCAACTTACTAATCAAATGCCGTTCCCGTCCCCTATACTTGGCCATCAACTTGCTAAGCAGTCGTACCTTCTCGGGTTCATTCTCCTGCAGCAATGAACACACGGCAAATTCATAACTTTTGTATGGATCATCGCGTTGTAATGCCGATGAAGATTCCTCCTTGGTTTCGCCAGTGCGAGGACGTTGCGAAGGCGGCTGGCCGTCATTATTGTCAATAAGTGGGGTGGCGACGAGCCTTTTGTTTGATAGGAGTTTACCGCGGATGTGGGTTTGTTTGTACACGTCGCCATTGGATTCTGTCATTGTGCCGGGGCCGTGCTTCTTGTCGTCTTCCCATTCACCGTCGTATACACTTACATTGGTGTACGTTTTACTTGTGCCCTTGCCATTACGCGCCTTGTTATCTTTCCATTCTCCTTCATTGACGTTTTCAGCGGTATACGTCAGTGTGCCCGTCCCATGCTTCAAGCCATCCTTCCATTGGCCAGCGTACACAGCTCCATTGCAATACTTGTATGTCCCCATGCCATTTCGCTTATTATCTTTGAATTCTCCTTCATACGCATCTCCGTCGGCAAACGTATAAATGCCCTTACCGTGCCGCGTGCCCTTCTTCCAATGCCCCTTGTACACACTCCCATCGGCAAATGTCATTGTGCCCTTGCCGTGTTTTTTATCGTCCTTCCATTCCCCATCGTACACGGCTCTATCTCGGTTGGCATAGGTGTATTTCCCATTGCCATTTGCTTTGCCATCCTCGATTTCTCCGTCATAGGCCTCTCCGTTGGCAAACTCAATTTTGCATCGTCCTTTTTTTCCTCCGATCATCTCGCATTCATTGATTAGATTGATTAGCACATGTAATGTGTATGATGAAAGTGATCCAAGCAAAGTCGTAGCGGTCGGTCGTAGATACGATACCTCGAACCTATGCCTCGCACGCCTTGTTTGTTGTGTAGGTATGGTACATAAAAGTACGTAGGTACATAGGTGTATCGTACGTTTTTGGTCTAGCATGCTCTAGCATGCGAGCTCGGTACCGGGGTTTTGACTTCTTGTCCTAAATAAGACAGGCGTAATGAAAAACACGGGTAGGTTAATCTGAGCGTTCAAAACTGCTTGTTAATGGCAAGTAAAATTAAAATTCAAACTTTACGACCCACCTGTTCTTTTTGTTGCGCCTGTCTCATAAGAAAGCCCGCAAATCGCGACAAACGGTCAAAATCGCAAATCTTGCTTCTGTACCGGAAAAAAGTACAATAGACACGTAGGGCGGGATCGAAGACAATTAAGTACGAACTACTCCCATCTGCTGCCTAGGTACATACGTACTTCATAGAATTACGTACCCCCACGACCCGCTTAGCCCCCTCTAGAAAATATCAGCCCAGCCTTGGTATTTGGTACCCCTGGGGTCTGAAACGATTCTCTCTCGCACGAAATGACAGTGGTCCACTTGAAAGAAATTTTCGTTTACCCCCCCCATCTCTCCGACTAGCCCCTGGGGGGTTGTTCGAGGTAGGACACTGTACGATAGGTACATACACAAATTTGATACTTACACAAAAAATGGTGTATGTAAAAGAGACGCCCATCAGTCAGTCTACTCGAGACTCGAATCGAGAGGACCAAGCATGTAACGAACAACTCATGAGAACCCCAATCCAGCCGTTCGTGAAAGGACGCAAAGCAAAGGGATAATTAAGGGTTAACACTAAATAAATCACGATCAAGCAGTGCATTAAAACATGATGTGACAAACCAGAGATAAACCGAGGTTCAACCCGGGCCGGGTCTTTGTACCGTACGTGTAAAAAAAGCACGAATTACCTATTTTACCTAGCTCAGCCTACCGACATACCAAGGTACCTACCTACGATAATTTCTTCTGAAGAGAAGCCGACGGACGCGCGCAGCGCGCACTACACTGCCCAAGGCATGCACGTGCACGCGAAAGAAGGTGTCGTTGCGTATCTTTGTACCGGTCAGAAGTACCGGTCCAATCAAGTGCCCGGGCAGTGCGGACCATTAGAGTTCTATCGTAGAATTAACCCTAGTTGTTGTTGCAAAGGTGAAACGTGCTATCTCTCTAGTGACAATGCATCCAAGTAGATTACAGGCTAGCTTGCAAGAAGGGTCCACTGAAGAGTCTTTACACGCGAAGCCAAGCCAATCCTGTGCAGAACATAACACGTGAGTCGTTGGGGTTGGAGAATGCAATGACGGGATGGGAGAACATGAGAAAAATCACTGAGCGCGCGCGAGGCAGCGAGATCTGTTTCACATGTTGGCGGTCAAGGCAAGAAGGACGGGTGTGTCTGCAGGGGGGGTTGCAATGCTAACATATGTCGGTGCTATAAGGCGACACGGCTATGTGGATCAAAATGCCATGGTGGATTGAATCATAATTGCCCGAACTGTGGTGGCGGGTAATTGTTTTTTGTGGTGATTTTATTTTGGTATTAATATTAAGTCATTGAGTAAGTAGTTTTGTGTAAGGGATCGAAATATGTAACTAAATGCTCACAGTGCTATACTTCAGAGTACATATTAGATCTAAGTCGTATATTGGGTATGCTGATTTAGATCCCCGTCTATAGACGGGATTTTGGGGTTGCTCCGTCTATAGACGGGGACTTTTGGTCCCAGTTTGTAGACATTAACCTCCTAGTCTACAGTTCCCCTGCCAGGAGTCTGAAGAATGGGACCACAAAATCCCCGTCTTTAGATGGGGTCTAAATCGCCCTATCCGACTACAGACGGGGACTGTCTATGATTTGGTCAAAATTTGGCACTGGCATATAGATATTTTGGCTTCTTGCGTATCTAATACTAATACCACCTATCAAGACCACAAGATACATAATATGCCACATACAGATAGACAAGTCATCCTGTAGCTGTAGCTGTAGCATCTGTTATGTTGTGATTCTTCCATGTTGGAAAAGATTGTTTTTGTTGTCTCAAAAAATCATTAGGATCAATGATTGTTGGCCCCTCTTGTACCAACCACACTCCAATACTGGCGCCTAACAAAATTCACCTAAAAAACCATGGCGACCAACATCAATTTTATTACCGTCCACCACACACCTAAGAATTTCCTTAGAGTGTAAAATACCTAAAAAAACAATCATCCCCAATACATAATATAGACTCCATCGGGCCTGTTATGATTTCACAATATCAACATGGTGAAGGCAGGGGGGGCTAATTTGTGGGGAGTACATTAAATTGACAACGACACCACGATCTACCGCAATGTTAACGACGCCATCACACAATCTACCGAAATGTTTTACTGAGTGACGAGACAGTGCTGCGGCTAATCAACCTTCGCTACCCATACTTCAGGGTAGCACACACCCTGGTTCAACCACAAAAGGGCTTGATAAGAGCTCTGCATGCAGAGGCTGGCAAATATAACTCCTCAAATAAGATTGTTGATAGGAGAGGCCCTAAAGTCATTCGCAAGATGCAGCAGAATGCAGAGGTTGCCTCAAACTCAAATGTAAGTGGTGGTGAGATTATTACAACTCCACCAGAACCACCACCATGGAGAGAAGCCAATCTCGTCCACAACCACAAGAAAAGGCCAAGTGCTTTTACATGAACATCACCAAGTACAAGGATGTTGTAGCATGGAGAGATTATGTCAGGGGCGCCCACAAGTACAAGTCAAGAGTTTATATGAACACCCTTGTGTACACGAATCTGAGACAGCCGATAGTACAAAAACGGGGGAGCCATGTATGCTCTTATTAATTTTATCTGCAATCGTGTTCAGACCGTTCCTTGTAGAGTGCACATTCCCGCATACGAGGAGCTTCTGCGTCCGCGGGAGTGTAAATCGCATCCTTACAGGTCAAAAAACATGAAAAGATGAAAACCAACACGGAGCAATTTGCTGCGCGTTGGTTTTTCAGCATAATTAGCATAGTTCCTAACACATGTAGAAACGATAAATGACGTTTTTTTCCTGTAAGAGATGGCGGGAGCGCTTTTCGTTCATTTTTTTATCTCTACGTACGTACCTAGCTAATTTGTTAGGAGATCGATCATCGATCGATGCTCCAAAGTAATGATCAGTTGTGACGCAATAACACCTCCGTAAATGCTTTCAAATGCATAAGTTGCATTGGACCACCCTTCTAAAGTGGGTGGAGAAGGGTGGTCCGATTCAAGTTGGGGTATTTATGCATTGGATGCATGTGATATTTTGTCGCGAAGCTGGCCAATTTTGGTGAATTGATTTCGATGAAATGAATGAAACACGAGATCACAAAAAAAGTAGGTACGTAATATCGCGTCTCGCGTTGAGATTAGCTAACAGAACCATGATAGACGACAACCGGCAAAGCACCAACAATGAACTCCGAATTGATGCCCGTCGACCCCGATGCGGCCGTAGCTATTTAGGGAATAGCAGCCCGATGGAGGCGTCCAGTGGCTTATATTACTGAGACTAACTAGACTAAGCTAGATAAATGTGCTTATTAACTGTGAGCTTA
>JALLBF010000068.1:0-15337 GCA_036939945.1 Thalassiosira sp. AJA248-18
GGGGGGAAAGAGGTGGCATTGACGTGGGGGAGACAATGCCCCGCCAAAACGGTCGTTGCCTCGATCGTTGCCTGTACTGTCTCGTCGTTGCCCGTTCAGACCATCTGGCTTCACGCCTGAAGCGGTACACACCATGTCGCTCCTTACGAATAAGGTACTACGTCACAGAAAGTCCGGAGACACATCATTCTCGGCGCCTCTCAATCATCTTCAATCACGTTCTCTTCTTCTTCTAAAGGCCGCGATAGGTAGACGCCTGCTAAGCTGTCCGTAAATCTGAGGCCCGTAGTAATGGTGAAGCCGAAGCTAAAGTTGAAGTTCGCTTTTTAGAAAGCCGGACAAAAGACTGCCAAAAGGACAGGAAAGAGGATGTAAAATGTCTCTTTTCTGTGAACTTTTCGGCGGGAAATCGGCGGAGAAAAAGTCGATCACATTCCTCTTGTCCCACAACCACTCAAATTCAATAAGCCGATCGATGATAGATGCCGAATGCCGATAGATGCCGGCCGAGCCGATGCGATCGAGAGAACGTGGAACACGGCGTGTCGTGTCTATCTGAAGTCTATTCGCGGTTCATCTTTTGTCTCGGATGTCATCTGGGTGTACCTACGATAGTGTCAGGTTACCGGGAGATAATTCATATTATCTAGCAGCCCCATCCCAAGAGCAGATGTTGTCATTGCTCACTTCGCTTGCTATTCACAACATTTTTTGGTGCATGCACACAAGAACATCATAAAGAACAACATTGTCATTGCTCACATCTCTTGCTCACACATCTACTCGCACTTGCTTGCCTGCCTACCCGCATTGGACAACATTCTAGTCACAAATCATATATACCATTCTACTCATCTCGACACTCATTCAGCCCCCGAAGAGATTCACATTACGATCATGACTGCAGCCTATCTCACCCCCAAGCCGACGCATAACATTTACACATTGCCCGTGTGCCCTCCTCTGCCAAGAGTTACCCACAAGCCGATAGATGTAAAATCACACCCGGCCTTGAGCCTCCCGGTCCGCTGCTCCGGAGATGATATTTCATCTTGGAACTCTCAGGGGCTGTTCCTCCTAGCTCCTGGCGTCACCAAGAAATCGAGCATGAAGGTTCTCCCTATCAAGTCAATTCGCGGCGGTCGCAGCACTATGCCAGTAAATTTCATCAAGCTGAAACCCCGGCCATCAAAGTACATAGCCCGAAGCCGCCCCGCGTTGTCCAGATCTTCAAGCAAAACCAACTTACGCTCGATGACGCGAAGTTCTTCCTTCCAGCGAGCCTTTCTTGCGAGCAATGACACACGCCCGAAGTTACCCAGACGCCCTTCTTTTTCCTCCCGTGCGGCGTAGAGCCATCCATTCAATGGCTGTCCAAGCCCAGTATTCGTTTATTCGTTCATTTTAAGTGACAAGATGATGTACTTTGTATATCACAGATGATATATATGTAACAGATTATTTGTAAATCATAAGCAGCAAATTAATGGTGTTACACTATCTCTGAATGGTCCATAAGTTCGTAGCAAAAGATGTGCCTGATGTGCATCCCTTGTATTTCTTCTCCAAAATCTCAAAGAGACCCTGAAGAGACCTCGAAACTCGAAACATGATCCAATCTTTTAGATAGGCACTCCATTTTCAAGTCTTTTCGTGTATTCATACCACACAATCTTCTGTGGAGAAGAAACAACAGGACACGAAAGAAAAAGACACCCATAATAAAGGGTATTTGCACAAGTCATCGAGAGATACGCACAACCCCGTCTCAGTTATATGGCGGTGAAGTAATGATCTTTGCTAGTGGGCCATCAAGTGATAATTTACCAACTAAAATGGTATCATCCCTAATACCTACAAACTACAAACTCTCTAGATAGTTCTACTAGAAGATGTTTCTACTCAATAATTTCTAATAAATTTAATGTGAACGTATGCCCTTTGATCCTTCGTTTTGAGTTAAACTCCCACGACAAGACAAGCAGGGAAAAGATAGGGCATGAACCTTCCTGTTGTATCATGTTTTTAATAGATGTTGTCGACGAGAAAGGATTTGCATTGGTAGTTTACTGTAAGCACCACCTGAACTAATCTGTAAAGAATAGTATTTTGTAAAGATTCCCTCTCTTCCAGTGCAGTCATTGCCTTAATAGTCACCCAAGAAGAAGATATCTACAGCAACTGCACGCTGTGGAGGCTCTGCAGGAGATATGTATGTCGACATCCTCGGACTTTTGAATTATCAATCGCTGTTGGATCCCTCTCGAACGAATAATATGGATTGTACAGAATTTTCTGGCCCCCAGCTCTTACCGTCAATCTTTGATGTGAAGCTGATATGAAGTTTCCGTGCCTGTACTCCACGGGCTGTACTGAAGAGCAATGGAAATGAGCAATAGAAGAGGTAGGACCAGCTTTTGTTGATATTGGATTAGCTTTTAGCCTGGCGTCAATCAATTTTTGTCTTGGTCTTTGTTTTAGGTTACTATCGTCTATCGTATCCCGATGGCTCCCGACTGATGGCGTCAATAATAGGTTCATATCATAGTACACCTTGCTGGCAATACATCATACGATTGTACCCTTGCTTTTTTTACCCATTATCCGATACCCGCCAAGATGGCTCGATCGTTTGGAATTTGCGAGTGTGCAATCATTTTGTGATCTATCTCTGAGCGTTAGCTCCGGATTTTATTATCATGACAGATCAACAAACGGCTATCGTAGCAGCTACGCTAGCTAGCAGCACTCGCACTCGTGCGATTACTTTGAGTAGATATCTCGCTGGACGTTATCTCTCTAGACCTACTTATTCCGCTGAATGTAGGGGTAGATATTATTTTTTGGTGATGGCGACTGCCGGTCGTCCGAGCGAGGCATGATGAGATCCCACAATTAAGATAGAAGAGAAAATCTCAAAATAAAGGTATGTAGGATCTAATATTGTCATAATTTTTGGACGAAATCTTTCGCTTATATCTCATTTATCGTCCTAAATGTTTGACATTTATGCCTACTTAAGAAAAAATGGGCGATCTCCGTAGGGTTGTCAACAGAGGAGCTTCATACCAAAACAGCATCTGAATCTTGTCACTCTCTCCACTTGCCGCCATCTCAGCGTGATCTCAGCACCCCCAGAGCTCATAATTTTTTCCTGCCCGACAAAGTGAAGCTGCAACCACTGGCTTTCCACAGATCCGCACACACACCTCTTTTTTTATCCATACACCATGAAGATCCATCCTCTCACCACAGCAACCCTAACGGCCATGGCATCCGCCACCACCGCTGCGTCGGCCAAAAAGATGAACTCCGCCAAGCACCGCAACTCCTTCGTGAAGGCCATGCGCGCCTCTCACGATGCCCGTGGTCACCGTCGTCTCTCCAAGGATCAGACCCCAACCCCCAAGACCTTTGCCGAGGAACTCTCCGGCGATTCCGAGCGTGCACGAAGCTTGCGGAAGAAGGTTATCCAGAGGGCCAAGCCTGTTCCCGTTCCTCGTGATCTTCAGAACAACAACCAGAAC
This sequence comes from Thalassiosira sp. AJA248-18, assembly GCA_036939945.1. Classification (NCBI taxonomy): domain Eukaryota; phylum Bacillariophyta; class Thalassiosirophyceae; order Thalassiosirales; family Thalassiosiraceae; genus Thalassiosira; species Thalassiosira sp. AJA248-18. The sequence goes on from JALLBF010000068.1 coordinate 3,528, forward strand.
AACAACCAGGCCAACAACAACAATCAAGCCAACAACGCCTACGCAGACGGAGCCGACGATTACTTCATGGTCAACGGCGAATGGGAGAACACGTTCGGATTTGACGCCACCCAATACTCCGTATCCTACCATCGCTGCGCGGCCGTACAACAATACGACGATGAAGTCGCCCAACGCCAGGATACCACATCCGTCTTTGCCACCAAGCGCTTTGCCGTATTCCGTTTCTGCCCCTCCCAGACGTGCGAGGGCGTGCGTCCCGATCCTTCCGAGGAGGAATGGGCGGAATATATGGCTCAGCAGTCCAATCAGAACCAGAACGAGAACAGCTATGCGTGGGAACAGCAGCAGCAGCAGCAGGAGCAATATGATAACCAGCCTGTTTACTACAATGGCCAGTATATTCCACAGTCTTCTTTTGATAGACTCAAGGTCGGTGGGGCGAATGGGGAATCATGTCAGTCCAATTATGGAGAGTACATGTTGGAGCTTGAAGATTACCTGGAGCTCATGGTACGTGTACAATGTATATTTATATTCATGGTTGTGTGCTACAGTTCATCTCACATCTTTTCAATCTCTCTCTTTGCCTCGACCTACAGGTTGAATACCACAACGAACGTTTCGAGAAATACTGCGAAACATGCGAAGATTGCATGTATGAAGTCTACATGAAATGGATGCAAAGTGGCGGACGCAAGCTCAAAGCCATCTCCGACTCCACCTGGAAGGATGATCTCGAGAGCGATGATTTCAAGAAGGCGCACCGTGAGCTAGGATTTAATCCATGGAACATCTGCCCCGAGTATGATACCTGCCGCTACTATGGAAATAGTTGTCAGCAAGGTGTCGACGACTCTCTCACTCAGTACTTTGAATGTACCGAAGTCGAACGATCCAATGGTCAAATTGCCTACATTGGTCCCAAGTGTTCCGAAGATGGAGCCACCATCACCCTTGGCGTGTATGCCGATGAATATTGTTATGAAGATATCTCCAGCGGTGTCAGCATTAAAAACATTTTGGGTTTCAATCTTGAGGGGGATGAGTTCGCCCCAATTGTTTCCGGCAGCCTTATCGATGTCATCCCCGAGGAGGGGGTTAGAGATCAGATGGAACGTTGGTCATTAAACTACGATGCAGAGGTTGCCGAGTATTACACCCCACTTGATCAGATGTGCATCCCCTGCATGGCATCCCGTCAACCGTACGAGTACCGTGGCATTGTCGGCGACTACGCAGACCAGGACGACGACGGCGAAGGAGATGCGAATGAGATTAACGAGCTTTGCGAGAACCTCTACATGGTCAGCGCGCGGTGCGATAAGCACTTTCGTAGCTACAGCAGCCGAGTCAGTCAAGCCAAGTATGCCGAGGCCGAGGCCCTTGTCACGGAGGATCTCACGTGCGATTTCATCGACAGCATTGTCATGGGCAACTACGACGAGATGGGTTTGATTAACTCCGACAACATGAACAAGTACGACCCCGACGCCACGAAGAGCTCAGGTAGCATGATGTGGGCTGAGTATGGACACAACGTGTCAGAGGTCACTGGACTTCAAATCTTTTCGCTCATTGCCACGTTGGCCGCTTGTGCTGTACTCGGCGTTTGGGCCTTCAGCCTACGATCGACGGTTGAGGATGGAAAGAAAGCCTGGAGACCTCGCTTGTCTGCTTTTGGAAGCAAGTCTCCGGCTGGTGCTCATGACACCGTCGAGAGAGAAAGGAGCTCGGGGCCCGACATGGATCCCATCGCATTGGATGACAGGAACGGTACGTACTACATGTCCTAAGAAGTAGCTGACCATGACAGTGTACAGAAATGATGGAAGATTTTGATCGAAGCTTTTTGCAAATGAGATGATAATATTGGAGATGGTGTTACGATTGTACAGAACAAATAGAGAGATGTAGAGAGGAGAATAAATATAAGTACCATTAATAATAGTGCCTTGACTTTATCTTGTGTGAAAGAGAGAGAATAGAAAAAAAACAACGCATCTCTAGTAGAGTAATGGGGGTAGAATTCAACAAAGCAATTGGACCAAGATTGGACATCAGCTTCCTGGTCAAACATCAGGCAAAAATCTAGCCTAAGGTGAAAGTTCTTGGGTGCAAATTTTGCCAAAAGATATTTAGTACCATTAATAATAGTCCATAAGTAGAGCCTTGACTTTATCTTGTGTGAAAGAGAGAGACACAGCAGTGAGAAAGAAAAAAAACAACGCATATAGTAGAGTAATGGGGGTTGAATTCAACAAAGCAATTGGACCAAGATTGGACATCAGCTTCCTGGTCAAACATCAGGCAAAAATCTACTCTAGAAAGTTCTTGGGTGCAAATTTTGCAAAAAGATCTCAGCATAAAAATGTAATCATAACTGACAAAGTGGTGTGATGCGAAGTCATTGAGGAGTTGGATAGCAGTAAGTACAATACCTGCATGCTTGATCTTTTGGCTGAATTATCTTTCTTTCATAATAACCGTCAGCACCAACCACGAAGTAGACAGAACTTAGCTGGAACCATCTATTCTCGAAAGCTGGTGGCGAATATATCGGGATAGCACCTTGGTAATGTCGAATCATTATTCAAGGGTTGGCTTCATCATACTCATTCTTGGTATCCACCTTTATATTACGAACGTGTCCACAGAGGTGCTCGCGTTTTTAGTGCCGCTCTTTGAGTATGCAAAATATGGGGTACTACGTACTACAGGCTTCAAGAGTATCTTGTTCGCTTTTCAACCTAGTGTGGATAAATGAGGTGTCAATAAGAACTGCACAGCAAAGTTGCATTGTTTTGCAAAATGAGAACCCGTGTTTTTGTGATAGGGGTTGTTTCATAAAAAAAACACTAGACCTTTCATTTACAAAAGAAACTTTTCATGCCACACCTCTATTACGATGTCAAAGGTAACACAAGACTTGAGTGGAGCAGTGCCGCTGGAAGATACGCCCAAGGATGAAGAAGAAGGGGTTAACGGAAATGATGGCCAAGGCAGCAACGAAGCCCAAGGAAGGCACCAAAAAGACAGAAATAGGAATTTCGCCGGCGTGATGTTCGCTCTTGTTGCCATAGCACTCATCATTGGACTATCAGTTGGCCTGACACAAAGCAAGGAGGGGGAGGATACCACCAACACTGCAGCCCCCAAATTCAATTCAAACTTGGCAATTTTCGATAAGGCTGTTGCACTAATTGAATCGACACCCCGTCACCTCCAAGAGCTTCCCAATGGCGAAACGATTTCCTATCGAGAATACAACATGGGCCAGTCTCATGTTTTAGTCATGCTGCCTGGCTATCTTTGCGATGATACCTTGTTTTCAGTGAGTAAAACAAATGCATTCATGATGAGTCTTCGTCACATGCATCTTTCTCAACGAGTTTTTTTATGCATCAACTATAAATTATCTCCCACACCCACACCCGCAGATTATCGCTGTGCTTCCCGAGTTTCGAGATCATCACATCATTGCAGTGAATCCACTAGGATGGAATGGGTCTAGTATGAAGACACCCATTACATCTCACGAGGAAAACGCAGATCAAGTCGTCGATTTGTTAAATGCGATGGGAATTAAGGAGGCAATGGTTGGAGGCTTTTCGACAGGTGAGAAAGCCGAAAGTCTCGACATGTTTGTCATGTCCCACTAAGTAACTAACAACTAACTGCGTCTTCTTTTATGTCATTCATAGGCGGGGGCATTGCTTTCCACATGGCTCAAAAATATCCCGATATGATATCAGCAGCATTCCTATTTCACTCAATTCCATTAAACGGGTACAAGGTCTTCGATGAAAGTGGAAAACCCGTAATCGCTGAAGATATGGCAACATCGGTTGCAAATCTTTGGCCCGATGACATGGCTAATGATCATGATGCTCTCTACGAGCAGTTCAAGCTATATTCGTCAAATCCAGCAGGACTGCCATCGCCGGAACACAGCATCTTTGCACACCTGGCTAAAGGTAAGGCACTACAAAATATAGCAATAATTGACCTATTCTCCCATAATTATCTTATCTCTTGTGCTTTTTATGTGCTCATAGCTGTAAACATGCCTGGTAAGTGACTTACCTCGATTGTGCAAACTGCTACGCATGGTCTGTACTTATGGTTACTCAACATCTTTCTGCGAATCACTTTTAGGGAAGAAAGAAGCGATGATTAATAACGTGTGAGTATGTCTGTACAATGTACATCCAGAATAGCAACACCACGTTGCTCACTCAATGCATGCATCTTTATTGTGTTAGAAACTTCAATGTCTCTCCTATCAAGACTCCATATGCAGAACCAAGTGAGGCTCTATCCACGCTCAAGTCCAAAATTGTAGTGATCCATGGATCAAAAGACATCGCTGTCACTGCAGAGCAGGTGGAGCTCGTGACCAAGTTGGCAATTGTTGAGCATTGGGCGCCACCAAACAAACTCTTCTTTTACGATGATGGACAGGGCCATTTTCTGTTCTTCGACAACCCAACTGCGCTAGCTTCTGTCTATCGTGAGGCATTTGAAGAGCAAATTGTCCATTCTGAGTCTGTTTGAATCTGAGAATAGTATTGTTGCATAATATAATGTCCTGCCCCAAAAGCTTGTTACCCCGAGAAAAATATGGTTGGAGGTAGGCTGCTTCTTGATCACTATGAATTATTCCTTCAAGAGGCTATATGCTATTGGCAAAATGATTAGAAATGGCATGTATTAGGAAACATTATTTGATGCAGTTCTACCAAATCCAAATAGTTTGTTAATGTTTAGTAAAAGCGCAAGATAATGTGGAGCGCCGGGAAGGACAAAGCAGCGAAAAGAATTTATTCTCTAACAAAACTAATACTCTGTATTGTAAACTAGACTTGATCGAATATCCAAAACTCTCCCCGACTGAAACTAGACTTTATCTCACGCCGCCACTCTCTTTTCCAAATGTATCAAATCCAAAACCTGTCGTAAATTCCCACTAGTTACTAACCAGTCCTGAAACCCACGATTCAACTCCTCCTCCAAACTCGACCGTTGTTCGTCGTTCAACTCCTGCACGATAGCCTGCTGCAATGTCCTCACACGGTCGGCCTTAGCAATCACCCGGCGTTCGTAATCATGCGGCATGTGGAATGGAGAGAGCGTTAGCAGGTCGGCAAGGGTACGACAATAGTCAGACTCAAGGGGTGGAGGGGGCTGTTCTCCCTTTTCTCGATCGCCCGTAACGCCAGTTAGGCTGGATGTGGTGCTGTAGACGGTGGTGGTCTCGTTCGCCTCTTCTCCTCCGGCGTCTGACGCTGGGTTGTCCTCCTCCTCGTGGTTATTGGCAGTAGTAGCAGCTATAGCAGCCTCGGCCTGCGATTCCCTCAACAACTGGCGTTGGATACGGACATCCTCACTCTCCACTGGTACGAGTAATACATCAAATTCGGACGCTGGAAGGAGGACAGGAGTCTTCATGGACACGTCGACGGAGCCGCCTAGGGCGCGATCATCCGCTCCAGGAGAGAGGCTGCCAGAGGGCGATTCGATGTTTCCAGGTGATCCGGGAGTTGGCACATTGGGAAGTTGGGGCACTTCCAGCTTGCAGAGTTCTATAAATGATATCATGAAAAAAGACAAAGGACCGATGACGCTCGTGAGAAATAATTGAGGGACACTGGGCATACAAATGTTGCTCTTCAAATATCTGGGCCAAACTGTGACCACCATACCACAGTCACAATATTAATCACACTTCTTACCAACAGGAACCTTCCACTTATTACTAGCACACTGCAACGTAGGCAACCCACTACTCGTAGGACTCATACTCCTCCCTCCAATATTATCTCTTCCCGGACTCGCCGTGGTATTCTCCGCAACACTCCCACTACTCGAATTGGCATTATTGTTGCTGGTACTAGCACTCCTCAACACCGCCGCCAAACCCGTGCTCAACAAATCTTCTCTGAGCCCCTCATAATAAGTATTGTACGGTGCAAATTGACACCCTCGATTATCACCCACGAGCAATGGCGGAGACGGGGTGAAGAGGTACTGCACCACATCGAATGAATTGCTAACCACGACACGTCGCGCTGCCGAGGTTATGGTCGTGCGTTCACAGTCCACCACATGTAATAATCCGGCAACAGCGCCGAGGACAATGGTGCAGTCGGTACACGCCGCAATCGTCGCGTGTTCGAATGGTTGTAGGAGATAAAAGTGCGTATCGGAACAGTCAGCGACATGAAGGTCATGCAATCGTCCATTGTTATTATCGTTGGTTGCGCTGATATCATTGGCTTGTTGGTTTGCCGACGAAGACCCACGCGAGGTTTGGGACTGCTGATCATTTTGCGAGTCGGCAATCGAACTGGCATCGCCCCCATTGTTGGTTGGAGACGATTTATCAAGCGTGGTATCCTTGCCCGGTTCCAGCAACACGGTGGTAGAACGTAACTTTTGATAACTCAATTCCTTGAGGTAGCTATGGCTTGAATCTTTTGCTGCGCCGGTGGCGTCGCAACAATCGTCGGTGGACGCGAGGGAGACGCCACGAGATCGTGATGGCGACAGTGGAGCACTGGGCATACCAGCCAAGGACAATTTGGATAGTTTTGACGTCACATCCTCTTCAGCATCGTCCCCATCCAATTCCTGCTTGGCTAACGCCAATTCCTCCTCCAGATACCTTCGTAGGACCCGTTCCGCATCACCCACGGTGATCAATCCATTCTGCATCAAATTCCATCGATGGGAATTTGGCAACGATGGCTTAGTACCTTGTTCTCCCACCACCGCCGCCGCTACCGCCATCTCTTCCATCTCCTCCTCCACCAAACATCTCAAAATATGCTCCCCAATCGCCACCGGTGGATCATCCACCAACCCCCCACTCGGCGCCTGCAATACCAAATGCAGCCGATCCAATTCCTCCACGGTCAATTCGATATCGAGCCCAATATTCCCATGCTCCGTCAAATACTCTTGCTCTATTTCGGTAGTATCAATGGAAACACCACCTCCCGCATATCGATTCACATCCGAATGTCTACCATCTCCACCTCCACCACCACGTGTCGCTAGCATGGCCACGGCCTTGCATGCAGCTATATTCCTAGGCACCGCACACAATAAAATAAATTTACGCAAGTGCCGTAATAAGAATTTGGCACAATTGGCATTATTTTGATGCATCCCGGCGTGCAAACGAGTTCGTGGACTTAGCGTTTTGTGATGCAATAATGCGGAGAAATCGAGGGAGGATGATGAACCTGCTGTTCCATCATCGCCATCGATAATGTTGGAAGCAGAGAGGGGGGATAATGCAGAACTAACATCTGAGAAACGACGTTCGTCTTCCCCCGACGTACACCGTAGGAATGATTCTGTTTCGCAGTGCGCCAGTAAGAACATGCTGATGAGCCATACGGGCAGTTCTTTTGCAGAATGACGGGCCGGTTTCATTCGGGAGGAGGAGGAGGAATGACCGCCGGTGGGTGTTTGGGGCACGTGTGGTTGTTGCTGCGTTGATGATGATGATGACGGATCCTTCGTACCTCCTCCTCCTCCGGGAGGGTGGTCTCCTCCTCCAATGCTATGTCCCCCGCTTCGTACCGATCCCATGCTAGATTGAGAACCACAACTTAACAATGGGGGGATGTAATTGCCGCCACTGACAACTCCACCGCCGCCGCCACCGCCAGTGGAAGATGTACTAGTATTCAAGACATTTGTGCCAGGAGTTGCAGTCGACAATGATGATGATTTCAGGGGTACCGATGACACATTACCGGTACTACCACCCACACCACCACCTCCTCCTTCCGACACTTCACCACCACCACTTTCACCACCACCCAACACTCTCCCCCGTACCTCTCCCCCACTACCACCCCCCCTTACCGACAAACTCGCCACATACAAGGTATGAAACATGGTGGCCATTTCCCAAAACAATGCGGCGCTGGGTTCGCTCCATTTCAATATATTCCATGCCTCGGTGATCCATACTGTGTAGTGGGTGCGCCATGCACCGAAGGATTCGAGGGCTTCGGATGTCGAGAGGAGGGAGAGTGGGTTGATTGTTGTTGTTGTTGATGCTGCCATTGGAGTGGTGGCAGTAGTAGTAGTTAGGGTTAAGCTACCAGTGGTGGGAGTATTCATGGGTGAAGTCATTCCACCGCTGCCACTGGAGGATGTTCCAGCAATGGAGGCAGCAGTGCCCGGTGTGGAAAATCCAGGTGTTGACGGCTGCTGCTTATTATTCGGCGTAGGAGGCGGTGGGTGCCCTCGCAATAGCTGTAATATGGAAGGTGCCAATTGATGTTGTTGTTGATGATCATTCGATGATTTGTTGGGTGTTGCTGGAGTAGGTACGGTGCGAAATACACTTCCTGCAGCAGTCCCTTCAGTAGTAGTAGTAGTATCACCACCCACTGATGTAGTAGTATTAGCAACAACAGCAGCAGCAGCAGCAGCATCAGCAGCAGCCAATGGTGCAGTAGAACTAGCAACAGCAGCAGCAACAACGCCAGCAGCACCACCAGTCAAAACATCAATCAAATTGCTCCCCATGAACAAATTGACATTTTCCCCAGGAGGGACAATCCCCCGACTATTCGCCGCATGACTTGCCTGTACCGATAATGCACTTGCCAATTGCAATACCAAATCGGTGGTGAGGTTTCGTGCATGATCGGGACTTAGGACGGCTCCCCCGAAGGCGTGTGGTTTGGATGCTAGTGATGATGCATGATGATGGTGATGGTGGTGGGTGTTGGTGGGTGATGATTGCAGCTGTTGTTGTTGTTGGTGCTGATGTGGAGGAGGGGGGGGAGTTAACGAAGTGTGAAGTTGTTGGGGACGCCGATGGATGGTGGGAGGTACCATTTCGACTTCATCGTCGGGATGTTCGACGGGTGAGTTGTTTGTGGGGGGTCCCTCGTTGGGGTTGGTGGTGTTGGTGGGTAGACGACGGGCGGGGTAGGACATGTTATTGCTGTTGTTGTTGGTTCGTTGGTTGATTGAATTGGTTGCTTTTTTATGGAGAGATTGGATAGGAGGGCGTCATTGCTGAAGATGAACGGCGACCATGGTGATGGTGAAGTGAAAAAGTGAGATGCCGCAACGCCAACGACCCGAGTCCGCAGTCCCAACTATCTCAAATATCAATTATCAAATCCCTCCCGCCATAAATTTCCGCCAACAAAACAGCCACCAAAACAAAAGCTGCCAACGCAACATCAAACCCACCAATACCGCCGACCAAATCCAACCTAATAATCCAACCATGTTTTCCTCCGCCGCACGTTCCGCCGCATCGCGCTTTGCCACACGAGCTGCTGCCTCGTCTACTACATCCAGAGCAGTATTCAATGTTCAGCCTTCGTCGTCGATGATGGCCGTTCGATGCTTTGGCAGTGTGAGTTGTGTGTCCTAAGATTTTGTTGTTGTTGGTATTTTTAGTGCATCCTGGGATATATTCGGATTGTGTGGGAAATATAATCAAGTAGCGTTTGCAATGGGGGAGGGGGGGGGGACAAATGCTATTGCCTCTTTTTTATTTTTCATCATTGTCTCTCCCATGTTGTAATCACATTGGCAATCACTCACATTATATCTTTTCTCACATCATCATGACTGTCTACACTCCCACCCCCCGACCACCACCACCACCACCTATAAATAAACACACACACACACACCTACAGACCTTCCTCCCCCCCGGAGAAGTCCAAGAACGAATCCTCACCGTAATCAAAAACTTCGACAAGGTCGACCCATCCAAGGTTCAGGCCACATCGAAATTCGGTGACGATCTCGGATTGGACTCCCTCGATGCCGTGGAGATTGTTATGGCAATTGAGGATGAATTCGCGGTGGAAATTCCGGATGCCGAGGCGGATAGGATTGGGAGTGTGGGGGATGCGGTGGAGTATATTGCGGCTCATCCTATGGCCAAATAGATGGTAAAATAATGGAGGAGAGAGGATAGATGAGAGGATGTACTTACGTGAATTGATGTTGGGGAGGGAGGGAGAGGCGTGTGGTTTTGTTGTTAGAATAGGGTTTTAGAGCGCAGTTTATAGAGGATGGAAATGTATCGATACAATATTATTACCACAGAGGTGACTTTTGGATCTGGATATTATTTTTGGGGTAGGGGAGGAAAGGCAATACTGTTTTGAGTGAAGAGACCAAACATAATATAACTGGAGGGGGAAATATTATAACAATTATTGAGTTATTCAATTTTACAAACAGATTTGTTTCCAATTGTAAATTGTTTTTAGGACATTCAGGCGAGACCCCCCCCCCCCCCGATCTCTAAATACGATTGCTACCCTGATCTAGTAAGTACGTGCAGCAATCAAGCAGCAATCCAGATCCTGAACTATCATAGACATTGGACACAGACCTACCAGGAGTCAATGAGGGAGGTAGCACAATATATAACAGTCTGGAATGACGCATCGTATCTTTATATTAATCATCTGTCACCATTGCGGAGTCGTGCAGGAAAGGGGAACATGTTGTGGCAGCCATATTGCACTGCGTAGAATGGGATAAAATTATGTTTTTCACACTCAAGTGTACTCAAAAATTAAGTAGATATTAGACAGTGCAAGCACACAGCTGCATATGGCAATTGGATACTTTTTTTACGGGTTGCCCAGGCAGGGACAAAAAATAGAAGATGGGACGCCCACAGATAGATAGGATAACCATAATGGATGATAACAAGATATCTCGTTTCGTAGCTGAATACATAGTAAGTTCAGTTTACCCTGTATCCATTGTGCACCACACCCAAGATGTGTGCCAAGGTTGTGGGGTATTTTTAAGGCCCCAAAAATTTAATCACTTATTGGTGCCATTTTGATTTTGTTGTTGTTGTTGACGTGCAGTCCGCGTATGCACCACTTTCAGGTATTGTGCATGAATGAGGTCCAAAAACCGCTCGTCCTGAATAAGAGAGAGCAAGGATAGCTGCAAGCTCTTCTTATCCAACACGAGATTTTGGTGTGTTGCCGGCTGCCTCGGCGGTGTCTGACCCACCTGCTGAGGAGCAGTAGACTGATTAGCAGTCACAGGTGTAGAGTGGTCATTGTTTTTTGATCCAAGCGTGAGGGTAGATAAAAGAGCCGCTCCAGCATCCTGTCGTGTCGTGTCCACGTCCTTATCAACAGTTCCATAAGATTGAGGCGGGGGATGATTCCGTTCCATCTCCTCAATTTTAATGAGGCTCTTCACGACCTGCTCCAAATACGATGCTATCTGGTCTCTCTCGTTCCCGTCGTGGAACCAAATACCCCGGATAGTCTCATCCTCCCCCGCAATGGACGCGGAGCTGTCTCTGAAAATCATGTACGGCTCCTTAACTTGCATCTGAAATGAGGCAGTGATGGGGACCTCCAAATTTTCGGTGGAGGATCGGTTGAGCACAATGAGTTTGAATCGGGGGGCATCCGATCGTTTCGTGACGAAGAGGGATCCTTCCACATTTTTCTTCTCCCATGTTCGTTTGGCGTTGTTGAATTCGTAGAGGACTACGTGCGTGGCTGTTATGGCAAGGTCGACGATGTTGGAATCTATCCGTTGAAGGACTCGAAGGTTGGCCTTACGGCGGGTTTCGGCGTCGATAGTGGCTGCCATGGTGATGGTGAAAGGTTTGGTGAGGCGAAGGTGATGTGAAAGAAGTGTCGGCGGTTGTGTTGTCAGGGTCAGCAAGATCCTGGATTACGTAGGTACGTACTTTACATAAGTAGGTAATATTATTATTTTATTATTTTTGGAGCTCGCAGGAGTGTAGCTAGTGGTGTCCAAGTGGT
>JALLBF010000069.1:0-15294 GCA_036939945.1 Thalassiosira sp. AJA248-18
GGCGGAGGCGACAACTCGAGTGTCAATCGTTGGTTCAAGGGTGTGGTTTCGCAGTGCACCATTGTTTGCTGAACTTTCATTTTGATTCAGAGGTAAAGGAAGTAGGGGTAGACCAGGGTAGACTCAACTTATGAGCTTGATATGCACGAACAGAGTATTTGGAGCGTCGTGATTGGAAAGATTGGCAGCAAGGTATGTAGCATGTAGCATAGAGGAATTCGGCGGTGGTTCACGACATAGATATCTACAGTTAAGTCGCCCGAAGTATACCCCCCAAATATGGCTATACCCCCCCTGATGGCCTCAGCCTAGCATGTGTGCTTATACCCCCCTTCGGGAAGTTTTTAGTACTAGTTAGTAGTTCCCGCAGGTTCCCGCCAAGAATTCCCGCTTATACCCCCCCTCCGGTCAGGCTAGCCAAAATACTTATACCCCACCCGGGATACTTCGGGCGAAGGTCCCGGCAACGCCGTGAGTGGGAAAAATGACCTTATGTATGTACGTACATGAGGCTAGGGAGGTAGGTAGGTAGGTAGGTTCGCATCGAGGAGCATTCCATTGAGACATATATCCGACTCGCTCATACAGGCTCATTGTCCACGACCTTCGCACTCCAAAAAATGAAATGACCCCCATCCGTCCATAATGTCGAATGTTTCGTCACTATGTATGATTATGATGGGATGTATCCACAAAACATAAAATATCTATGTACCCCATTGAGTTCGAAGCGACGAGTGTTGTGAGAGTTCGTGCGTTGTAACCGCGGTTGTACCTGGTTTGTACAATACACGAACCGGAGTACCGTTGACGATTGTGAGGCAATACTAGGTAGTTTTGAGTCATTGAGTCATTCACCTCATTTGAGGTCATAACACGAACCAGTACCGTTGATCTGCCGGTGATGGTCGAAAGGCAATACACCAGTTTGGAAATCTTTCAGTCATTCACCCTCATGAGGTCATTTTCCTGTTCCCCCCCAAGCCCTGGTATTGCCCAAGGTGTTGCCTGCCCCCGCCCAACCGCCACCTAGCCGGGCGCCTTCACCCTGTAGGTACATAATATGTCATACGAAATCAGATACCTGTCCGGCCGTGGTCCGGCCATGATGTGATAATAACCCCTGCTCGCTGCCGAGTTCTCTTCAATACGAATCAATCTTAGGTACATCATACTCGCTCTCCACTCTCCAGCCAACTAGAGGTACAGATGCACTCTCCACTCTCCACTCTCCACTCAATCCAGATCCGTCTCTTTAATTGCTAATCACATTGGACACCTCATCAACCATGACAAAGAAGCAGCCGCTACTGCACCACAAGCGGGGAAACCCTAGCGTTTCATTCCAAATCAAATTAATCTGGATCAACGCACTCGTCCTCGTGTTATTCTTAAGCTTCATAACATTCAACACGTGGGTCACTCTGTGCCATGTTCTACAACAGCAAGATGCTGCTCAAAGAATATGGCAAGAAACTGCTTCCCATGCTCCTCCTCCGTTAGCCTCAACGTCATCACCCTATGGGCTATTGATACCGGAAGGATCCGCCACGGCTCTCCCGTCAATTCGTACTAGCTTGGACGAAGAAGCTTCAATCAAGCGTAATTTCTATGGTGGAAAGGGAGACAAGGCCCATCTAGGCGGGTTTACGGCGTTTGACCCAATGGGTGTGAGTCCAACTCTGTGGACGCATATGGTGAATCATTTGGGAATTAAATCCTTGCTAGATTTGGGGTGTGGAAGGGGCGTCTCTACTTCCTGGTTCATTATTCACGGACTGGAATATGTTGTTTGTGCTGAGGGGAGTCATGATGCTGTTACACAATCACTTTTACCCACGATAGAAAATGTTCCTGAGGGAACAAAGTACGATCTCGTTGAACATGATTTCTCTCGCGGGCCATGGTGGCCATCGCGTACGGTGGATGCTGCATGGTGCGTGGAGTTTACAGAGCATGTCGGAAGGTAAGTGTATCATGGTGGCCTTTTCTGAATGGTAATACTGGTTTGTTTTGACTTACCCAACGAGCTTTGACGATGTACTTAGGAACTTCCAGCAGAATTACTATACAGCTTTTCGCAAAGTAAGTATTTGGTGGTTCTCACATCTAATGATTTTTCCATGTCCAGGATAGGTATCAACATGCAGTGTGTGTAAATCTCTAGGCGGCGTTGATTTTTGTCACGTAAGTATCGTATTTGGTTTTAGGACTTTATTCTTTCTCCATGCTCATCCTTTTAGTGTGTGCGTATCTTGAAAGGCATTCCCAACATGGTGGCTGGCATCACGTGGAAGTTCATAGTCATAGCTGGTGGCAGGTGAAGATGGAGGCTATGGGGTTTGTGTATTCTGACATTCTCACGAATGAGATGAAAAAGAAAGCCCACGAAGATAAGAACAGGGCTGATTTGGTGAAGGTGATGAAGCAGCACTGGACAAAGGACCGGATAGAGCGGACACAGAATCGGACAAAACACAATATCGCACAGCATTTGTGGACAACTCTGCAGGTGGGCACAAATGACACATGACATAATCGAACCATTCATCTCCAATTGGAAGTATTGATTTACATCTCTGATACACCCACTGGCCTTTGCACCACTACCCTAGGTATTCATCAACCCTCTTGTGGCATCACTACCAGGTTAGTTATTCTTGCATGAAAACACGCGAAGACGCTCTACACAATCATTTTCTGTGACATCTCATAATTCACCCCTTTCCATTACTGCCAGAACATGCACATTTATTTGCAGAGGTGAGTATTTCTGCATAAAAGAAGTTGTCCATTAAAACTATGTTATCAAAACCAATAACATCTACGCTACCTGCACACAGCATGGATGCTTGATAGGCAAGAATTATGGCTCGGCCGGTGAAGAAAAGAAGGCTACCTACCACCAGGAATGCGGAAAAGAAGGCCTTGGTAAAGGTGCTTCTAATCTCACCCCCCTGCCAGAGAGCTTCAAACCTCTGCATATGTCTAAGGAGATGGATGATAAGTGGATTGATTTGATCAAGGATCAGATGCCAGAGATGCCAGTATCTTGACTTGCTGCAACCTCTGCGTAGCTTCAGAAATGACTGCAGCAGCTGTATGCGGATGTGTAATCACATGGATTCCAGTTTCATTCTGAATGATTGTCCTCGGATGGTGCCCAGAAATAAAATGAAACGGATTGACACATTTCGTCCGTCATGACTTTCCAGTGGTCGTTGGAATACCATCATCTATCGTATGAGTCTGTAAGAGTTGATCTGACTTCGACCGAAAAATATTTGCAAAAACTGGCATATTCATCATTGATAAAAAACTCAACTCACTAGGATTCATCGCACATGCAATCGCGGAGAGACGCAACATAATTTGCCCCTTACATAAGTAAGCCTTTTTAGCTTTGATGGATCAAAATGCAATTGAGAAAAATGATTCAAAGCTTCAACAGCAACACCTATCCACCTTGCAATCTCCGTTGCATTACTATACAACATCTTAGCTGTAACAAGTTTCATTTCTGGCCAATTGAAATTGGAATCTCGACTGGCATCATACCAGTTTGTAATGTAATCAGCAAAACCCGTCTGGTCTTTCCCGGAGACTTCAATGCTTTTGTAGATTTGTTCCAACGTTGCATATCTGCTGAACCCAGTAAGATTATTTGCACTTCTTAGCCTGTTCATATGCTTCAGTTTGAAACGTCGATATGTACTCCATCCTTATCAAAACAAATACGGTAGTTGATATCCTTTCTCTTTGAAACCATGCATCGTGTCTTTTCCAAAAGGTTGCAGGTTTATGCTTAAAACCATCATTATCTGTCGGACTGCTCATAAAGAAGGAACCCTAGTCGCCATTCTTGTTGACAATTTTTACCAACTCTAACATGAACGCGGAAGATGCAACTCCTCCCTGGCTTGAAATCAACACGTTGCAGGACCTCTGTTGCAGGAGCTGCTATGGACATCTAAGGACTGGGCATATGAGTTGGTACCTATTGGTACCTATGTATGGTTAGGAGGCAGCTGATGGTCATCTGCGTTTATGGTAGACGATAGCATTTTGAAGCATGTTTTTTCAGATGTATGATGTGTTTGCTATATTTTTTGTTTTTTCAGAAGATTCTTAGGAGACATACGGCAATCTATTCCTACGTAGAAGACGCCGGCCGGGCGCGGCAACAATGACATAAAAGCGAGAGGGCCGTTGATTTCTCAGATGCCAATCTATGCCAATGCTCCCTGCCTCATAATCACTTCACATGCACCATCACCATGACGACACTCCGCCGCCGTAGCCGTCGTCCACCACCCGCCGCCGCGGCCATCATGGCCGGCGGATCAATCCTTGGTATGCTCCTACTATGCGCTCCTTCCACCGTCCAAGCCGCGGCACTGATGGCCAACAGTCACAGCCCCGTCCCATCAATCCCATCCATAACAGCATCAGCATTGCTCGTCTTACCATTATTCACCACCACCACCACCTTCACCACGGCCAACGAAATCCTCGACGCCCTCGATCGTCCCAACGCTGCCTCAAAAGTCAATATCCACGGATGGTACGGTACCGACTACGAATCCTCCGACGATAGCAGCGACGACGACGATGACAGCTCCGACGACGATGACGACACCTGCATCCTCCGAAACGATGACGGATCCTGCCGAATCTATAACAACGTCCAACACTTCAAAAACGACTTTGGCGAAATCGAAATTAAGTGGAGCTCCTGCAATGATCCCTACGATGAAAATCACGATGACTTTGAAGAAGTCGCCGTCGAGAGCTCCCTCTACCAAAAAGTCATCTTTGAGGAAAATTTAAAGCTGGGGGATAAGTGCCTTAGGTTGGATAGTACACTGCAGCAGTGTTCGAGCTATCGGCCTCATTATCACGAGCCATTTGTTCATTTGAGTGCGGCGTATTTGAATAATGAAAAGTATATGAGTGGTGTGAAACGTGTGGTGTTCGTGGGAGGGGGGGATAGTATGCTGCTGCATGAAATTCTCAAGTATGACCACCTCGAGCTTGTGTTGGGGTTGGAATTGGATCAGAAGGTGACGAGGAATTCGTTTGAGCATTTCAAGACTCAGCCGCATTTTGATAATCCCAAGGTGCAATGGTGGTTTGGTGATGGGGCCAAGAGTTTGACGTTGTTGCCGCGTGAATATTTTGGTACGTTCGATTTGGTACTGTTGGACTTGTCCGAGACGGTGATGAGTATGACGGTGACCAAGGGATTGGACGTGTTTGGGGCCATGAAGTTATTGTTAAGCCCCACGGGAATTTTGGTCAAGAATGATTTTGGTTACTTTGAGAAGCTTGCCAAGGTGTTTGATACGTGCATGCAGCTCTTACTGCCCGATGTTACCTACATTTGCGATTACGAGTTGGTATTATGTAGTAGCGACCAAGTCAACTTTTTGGATCCGTCGTTTGATCACTTGAAGGGAGTGCAACAGGGTACGGTGGAAACATTGGTGTACAAGCCTCAGGAGGACGTGGATGATCATTGGGGACCGGTTACGGATTTCAGCAAGTATGCGGGGGAGCCTCGTCAGTGTTTTGCCGAGGGGGTGGATAATGGTACTGATGAGGAGAGTGTGGCGTATGCGGGAGTTTTGATGATTGTCGAGGCGGAGAATGTTTCGATGAATGTCAAGGATGGCAAGGAGGTTGCCACGGCGTTGGAAGGACCTGTGAAAACGTTGGGCTACGAAATCCTCTCCACGACCACGTCTCCATCCGAAAAAAGCGGGGGTGCATCCCTCGTCATTTCCATGAAGGAGGGATACATCCTCGTTGAAACCTGGCCGGATGCCAAGTATTGCAAAATTGACATTCACCTTTGGGGCGGCTTCGAGAAGCAGGAGAGTATCCGAACGGAATTGCTTAAGACTCTTGGAAGCGCCGCGGGCGATTGGCAGTCGTTCCGCATTGTCACGGGGGGAATGCGAGGGGCACACACTCGTTCCAACGATTTGAAGTCGGTCGGTCCGGATTTGGCCAAGATTGGACAATGCGAGGCGGTCAAGGAGGGGAGCTCCAAGTCCATCACGCACGACTCATCGTACACTGACGAAGCGGCTTTGGGTCCCATCATTGACGCGGGCTTGAACGATATCATCCCCCTCATGGTCAGCGGCGCCTCCGGCCTCAACACCGTCGTCTTCTGCGGCCTCAAGGATGCCCCCTGCCGCGCCAAGACCAACCTCGAAAAACATGGTTTTGCCAACCTCATCACCCTATGGAGCTGCTCCGCCGACGAAGTCGCAGGAATGGACTCGAGTCCCTACCACCGCGGCCAGGCATTGCAAAAATGGCGTGAAGCCATGAACACCGACGCCACCGAATTCTCCCTCTGCGGGAAGAAGGCCGATGTGGCCCTCAAGGAAGTTGCCAAAAAGATCCAGGGGACCAATTTGGTCGTAGTCGATGCGGTGGCTCCTGCGGCACACGTCTTGGGAGCACACGAATATTGGCTCAAGTATTGGAAATCGATCAAAAAGCCATTCCTCCTCCTCGTGCCCATATTGGATGTCAGGGATGAAGTGCGCACTTTCTTCCTCAAATCGAGGTACAATCACGGTGAGGATGAGCCAGAGTTTTATTCAGAAATTTATGTCGGGGATGGGAAGAAGACAATGTCGTTCGGGATGATTCACGAGGGTACAGGTGCTTCATTGCAAAAGTTGTTGAGGGCACAGGTCAGTCTCGATCAGAATGATGCTGTGGAGTTTACGGATATTCGCAAGGTGACCACTCGTGGTGCCATGAGGGAGCAGGTGAATTACAACCCCGTGACGTTTTCCTGGGCCGATTACGACCAACAGCCCGGATTGGAGCAATTCTACGGCCAGCGTCCCATTGGCCTCCAGAGCGTTTACCAATTGGGTTTGGATGCCAATGCCAAGAAGGTGTTGTCCTCGCCCAGCATTAAGAAGGCGTTCAAAAGCGCTATGCAAAAATGGGGTGGCAAGAGTGCGTATGAAGAAGCCTTCCATGAAATTGGTCAGGGTGCCCTCTTTGTTGCATTATCGTTCGAGGGACAGGTGGTGGTCACGTGGGATGGGGCAGATAGCGTCAACATCAATATCTTCACCTACGACGAAAAGGTCAACCATTTTGAGGCATTCGCTGTTAACTTCATGGACCTTTTGCCTTCCATGAGCCTCATGCTGAGCGACGAGCAGCCTCGTGGATATGGCAAGGTGATCAACAAGTTGGATCGCATCAATTACGATGAGAGCCCGGACTGTTATGATCACTACAAGATGTGCCCGTCCTTAACTGAGAAGGGAAATTGTGATGGAGGTGGTGGAGCGAAGGAGTGGATGGCTGTAAATTGCAGGTTCTCTTGCAATCATTGTGACAAGAAGAGTTCTTTTGCCAAATCGGAGCTTTAGTCAATGTTTATTGATGTAGAAATGTGTAGGTGGTGTGTAAACATTAAATGGACTCAAAATCATTCATGTGTTCACTGGATAGATAAATAAATCATAGTTAGTTGGATTGGAGAAGTTTGTTAGAGCAGGTGCACACTATCACTTCTACATCATAATATGGTATCTACCAAAGCTTGGATAAAAGTGGCTTTAATTGATCAATCAACAAATCGGTCAGACGAGGAGGAAAGATCCCACCATTCTGCCAAATCTTCCTCCGCGAGCCTTTTTCCAAACAAACAGAGTTATCGTCCGCAAGATTCGGGTACGTGGTAGGTGGATTGTTGAACTTGTCCGATAGGTACATACAACCTTGGTATGCATGTGACCATCTGCCACAATAATTTGAGTTTCGTAAGCCCACTGCATATTTGTTGCATGTCCCTCTCGAAACTCCCCAATGACGCCTCTGCATTTTATTAATCGTTGGAGTTCAGCCGAAAGATTTTGATAGCGCAAGGATGATCAATCGTTGAGTTTCCGATGGCAGATTATTTGCGAAACCAATTACCGTAATAGGTTTGCATGTGTCCCTGATAAGATGTCATCGAAAATCCCTGCTTAGCATTGAACGAGTCATGTCGACAATAATACATTGTCACTATTGCTCTTAGCACCGGGAAAAGACCACTATCGGAATTCAGTTGAAGAGAGTTACGACATCATGTCGAATGTGGTGGAGGAGGATCTATCGCTGATTTGGTGATGCGCCTTGAGAGATTGACACCATCATTTACGAAACAGTTGATTGATCGTCCTCTTTTGAGTGAGTGAGTGAGTGATTGATCCGCATGGTCGATTAGATACGCACTCTGCTGCTACCCGCTTCTTCATCCACACCAAATCCATTCCGATCATAATAATACGTCTTCGCCCCCCTCCTCTTCTTCATCCGAATCACCCCCATCTTCACTCCCACATTCGACAGCAGCATCATCTACAAATCCACCATTATCTTTCTTCTTCTTGGGTGGGCCTCATCCTTTCTTGTTTCGAGCAGCCTTCTTGGCATCTCCTCCACTGGGAGTTTTGCACTCCACCGGCTGCTGGACGAGACCATCTTCTTCCTCGTCGGAATCAGAGGAGGATCCCTCTTCAACAAGATTGATGATGGCTGTAACATTGTCAAACACCCTTGCAACTTCTATGCTTACCCCAGTTGCATTTGTACGACGCTTTGATGGATCAAAACACAATTGAGAAAAAGGATTCAAAGCTTCACCAGAAACACCTATCCACCTTGCAATCTCCGTTGCATTACTATACAACATCTTAGCTGTAAGGAGTTTCATTTCTGGCCAATTGGATTGATCTCGACTGGCATCATACCAGCTTGTAATGTAATCCGCAAAACCCGTCTGGTCTTTCCCGGAGACTTCAATGCTTTGGTAGATTTGTTCCAACGTTGTATTACTGCTGAACCCCTTAAGGTTATTTGCCCTGCTTAGCCTGTTTATATGCTTCAGTTTGAAACGTCGATATGTACTCTGGATGGAATGTATAGGATCCCCTATGATGACCAATATCTTATCAAAACAAACACGGTAGTTGTTGTCTTTTTTCTTTGAAACCATGCCAGTTATGGCATGTGCATCGTGTCTTTTCCAAAAGGTTGCAGGTTTATGCTTAAAACCATCACCATCTGTCGGACTGTTCATATAGAAGGAACCCTTGTCGCCATTCTTGTTGACAATTTTTACCAACTCTATCATGAACGCGGATGATGCAACTCCTCCCTGACTTGTAATCAACACGTTGCAGGAGCTGCTATGGACATCTGAGGAATTGGAATATTCTTTTCTGGTGTAGTTAGGACGCAACTGGTCGTATGCGTATATGGTATCATTTTGAAGTCCGTTTACTATCCTTTTGTTCATTGAAGATAATACTGTGTTGTCGCTGCATGTCAGTGCCATGTTCGCGGATACAAATACAATCATGGCACAGAAGAATAAATAAAAACAGTGAATTAATGGCCGAGGCGAGGTCATGATGGGTTTGCTGGTGTCGGATTTGTGCGGCGGTGTAGAAGTAGTATTGAAGCGTTGTCAAGCAGGATGTGGTGCTTGATTTTCGGCGCATCGACGGCTCCATTTGCTTTTGCATTCGATTGTGCACAGGAATACGGACAACGCGTCAGTGGTTCACTATGGATGCAGTGGCAAGATATGGTTGTCCGCCTGTTGCGATGTCGGGCAGGATAGATGAATGTCGCTATTGCCTATTGCCGGCCCGCCATAATGGTATCGGCGTAGTGGCCGCCCGCCGCTGTCCGCTTTTTCCTTTTTCGGCAGTTCTCACAGTTCTTGGTACATATGTTATGCACAAAATTTCCGGGAACAGTTTACTGCCCACATTCTTACGTTGCTGACGTATGCATCGAAATTCGAAATGACCACCAACACCAACCCGCGCCCCCAGCTAGCCATAACCAAGCCATAAACAATGACACTTCTCTTGGTATGTTTGTACATACGCACAAAATTGGCGGGAACAGTTTACTGCATTCATAGACGTCATACTGACGTCATTCGACCACCAACACGCGCCACCGCCCGCCCAGCGCCCAGCCAAGAAAACGCCAAAACAATGACACTGACATGAACATTCTTCATGCCCCAGCAACCACGGCTCATATCGAATAATTTGAAGGCATATTATTACGAACATGGCGACGGCATTGGTCCGACGAAAAGGCGTCTTGGCGCTGGCATTATCATCCTCTCTTGCCAAAACACATGCATTCAGCCTACGTCAAATATCAACTCCATCGCGCATTATCCTCCACAATAAAGCCGCTTCCACCGTCAGCGATGATCCGTCATTGAAGAACGAAACTGACTACGAATGGTTGAAACAATCCCGTCCCATGCGCATCCACGCCAGGCTCCTTTCCCGCCCCAACGGCGAAGGCAATACTAATGATATAGGATCGTCATCCTCTGTGACAAAAATTGTACATTTCCAACGACACGGCCAGGGCACCCACAATGAAATATACAAACAATGGACAGAAAAGACGGGCGTACCATTGGACCTTTCGGAAACTGATCCTGAAAAGAATCCATTCCTGCTGCCAGATGTCATTGATGCGCCTCTCACGCAAAAGGGGAGGGACCAATGCGCAGAACAACGATTTGTGGCGAGCAAGTTGGAGGGGGTTGAATTGGTCGTCTCGAGTCCATTGGTGCGGGCCTTGCAGACGGCTCACATCACGTTTGAAGATCATTTACCATTTAATACCCCACGCCACAAACCGGAAACCCCCTGGATAGTTCACGAATCTATTAGAGAAGAGTTGGGGACATTGCTATGCAACAAGCGCAGGCCATTGAGTGAAACGGAAATCGAATTCCCAGAGGTAGATTATACGTATTTGCCCTATGGCGACGAGGATGTAGTGTGGAACAAGCACGTTGAGAAAACTGCCAGTGATGACGGAATACCACAGCGAGAAACTATCGAGGACATGTCCCATCGTGCTTACAACTTTCTTGCGAACTTTATATACGTGCGGCCCGAGAGAGAAATTGTTGTGGTGGGACACTCGGCCTGGTTGCTTGCCATGACTGGAGCTGTGTTGGATGTGACGGAGGAGGATGCTTTGATTACCCCCATGTTTGGTCAGGCGGAGTTGAGGAGTATGGAGCTAACCTTTCTCGAGCAATGATTTTTGGTAAATGGTATCAGAAGTACGTGAAGGAATGTATATGCTATTGTGCTGAGGAGTGCCGAGTTTACTGAGCATTCTAAACCGATGCAACTGTTCTTGGCCCCCCAATATTGGAAGGTGGGGGTTCGCCGCAACGAGAAAGCAATCAATCTAAAAAGGCGTGGTTGAATACTATTACTTATTTGATTTGACTACCAAATACAAGATCAATGATATTGTCGACTTGCGGGGCAAAGGATCACAGTACGAAACATAGGTATTAAATGTGCGGGGGTCAAAGTTCTTTGAATTAATTGTACATCGCAGCTCTGTCATAAACGTTGTGGGCAGTTGAAGAAGCAAATAAAATCATAAAGTTATTAAGGATCGCAACTATCAACCTTAACCAACGCAAAAACACCACCAGGAGCATTTTGCCTTATTACAAGCAATTCATCATCCAAATAATCAACATCAAAAAACCCCGGAGTGTCCGAATTAACATTTTCTCCATCGCCAAACCCCAAGTTATCGAGACCAGGAACGAAGCCAGCCAACTGATCAATCAAATTCCTTGGCCAAGTGAAATCCACAGATAACGGAGGTAAATTGTCAACCTTTTGTCCCAATAACTCAATCGGCTGTAACTTTAATTCCTCAAATATCAAGCCTACCCTATTAGACATGCCGTTCCTAGAAGACGCACGGGTTTTGACCTCTGCTCGCAACAAAGAGGGTGGCGAGAAGGCGGATGGAAATAATGTTTGTGCACGAGGGATAAAATCGATAATGTTGGTGGCGATGGGTGGATTTGAGATATCCTGGTATATTGCACTGGGTGCTGTGATTCAAACAATTAATCAGGCGAATCTTTTGGTGAGCATCATACACATGCAGATATATTCGTCGAGATAAAGAGTAAAATACACTCACCGGCAAAAGGGGATGCGCCCAATGAAACAACATCAAAAGCCGATGTCCACACCATGCGCCAAATCGCTTTCAAGGGCACCTCCTCGCCATAACCATCTCCATCAATACCCCTGGCAGAATTCTCGGTAGGATTGATCAGCGCCAACTGTTGAATGATATCATCGGCTTCGTCGCGTGCCTTGGGTGTGGCGCCAAATCCTCGATCGTACGATGCCGCCAGTTGATAGAGTTTTCGTTTGAGCTCGGTCGCCCTTTCGCTTCGGACTGTGCCATCATTGGTACTTTCTTCATCCTCGGGAGGTAGCAAATCATAATCGTCTGGCGTGACTACCTCATCGGCTACTTCCTCGGCATATATTTTTGTGCGGAAGGATGATCTTGCAAGTGGCGACGATGGTATGCCAAATGCGTCTGATTTGCGAAGCAAGCCAAAGCTAAAGAGAAGTACTATTGACTTCATCATTCAAGATGTGTTATGGTTGGGTGCGGGTTGGCTGGCTTCATTCCTCACTCGAGCCGCCTTGTCATCGTCTTGTTGTGTCATCGGTCAAAGCCGGTCAGCGGTGCCCTTGACATCCTCCCGCCAAAACCGCTATTTTTTTTTTGCAGGCGGGCACCTCTGCTCCTCTAGAGGTATCCTCGCTCTCCCCATCCACACCACAATCAATCGAGATCAATCGGCACAAACATTATGAACAACACAACAGTAGGATGGCAATCAGTGAGACTATTGACTCCATCATGGCCCTTGCAGGTTCTCTGTGAATGGCTATGGTGCATTATTTCATGGTTGTCGAAACATTGAGATTAAAGATTATCCTAAACTATTCAATCGAAGACTGGACCTGACTAGCATGTACAGAGAACATCTTCATTTTCCTTCCTCTCTACTATTACAAAGTCAGACCTGAAGTCAGTGCCGTCTGTACAGCTGTTGTTGCACTACCCAATGTATCATGATCCAGCGGCACGGCAGTCATCAAAGTCACAAATTCATTCCCCACATAATGTGAATAATCACCAATCGTATGCGCTAATTCTCTTAAACTTTCATGTGTCACATCGTCGTACGTTGATGTTGCCTGTGCCAATAATTGGGAACTTGCCTCATTGACCGAGCTGGTCGCTTGAAGGGCCCACTCGGCGCCATCCCTTCCACTTATGAGGTAGACAATGGCGTTCAAAATTTTGAGTAAAATATCAGTAATGGCGATGACCAATGCCATCAAATGTTGTATTATTTCTATCACGGACATGTTCCCAATGTTGGTAATGGTGGATACTACCGCGTGAACGGCGTTGTCAATGACGGACGTGACGGAGGTTTGGACATTGGTCAATATAGACGACACACTGGTTCCAGCAACAGCGTTGAGGATGAAGTCCAAGAACTTGATAATGATTCCACCAGTGAATTTCACTGCAGAAATGATGCCATTACCAAGGTCAGAGAGAGACGCTTCGCCCACATTGGTTCCCTCCATTATGTTCAGATTGGGCATGGCTGGTGGTTGTATGTTCATACTCGGCAAGTTAACTTCGGGCAATGTTGGATGTGGAAAGTTCACGCTAGGCAATTCCGGTGGTTGGATGTTCACGTCCGGCAGGGTTGGTGCTTGTATGTTCAAATTGGGTGGCTGCAACCCGTCACCAACACCAGTCTTCACGGACGACGCCGCTCCTGCCATCCCTGCCCCAACACTCTTGACTGAGGATCCCATTCCTGAAAGTCCTCCTCCAACAGTCGCTGCACCACTCTGCACTGCATTGCCAATGCCAGCGCCGACACTCTTGACAGAGGCAATGCCTTCCCCAACAGATGATGCGCTTGATTGAGCAGCATCGCCGATAGCCTTCACACCTGAGATGCCTGCATCAGCCACCTTGCCCACCTGTCCTGAAAGTCCTTCTAAGGAGTTGGTTACATCTGCAACCTTGTCACCCAATCCATCCAACGAGTGTGACATGGAACTGAAAATACTCTCCCACTTTTCTTTGGAAGCTTCTGGCAATGCCTCTTTGACTGACGATAATGCATTCTGCACCGAGGATGGAGGCGACCAATCCATATTTTCGGAGAGAGGTTTGGATAAAACATCAGGCAATTCCAAATGGTACTGAGGAAAATCAAAGTGATCCAACTGATCCTTGATATAATCCCGAGGATTGGATAATGCCTCAGGCAATTCCAAATGGTACTGAGGAAACTCAAAGTGATCCAATTGACCCTTGATATAATCACTTAACAGAGGCGAGGTCGATGATGATGGGGCAGTGTCAGCAAAGGCATTGGTGGCGACTGTGTCCCCATCAATTTGCAACCCATCCAACTTTAGATCGGAGAGTTGGGATGCTATGGCGTTGGATAGTTGTTCATTGTCAACATCTGGGATTGCTGCCCCCCCATCGATAATGGGAACAGTATCCACAATTGCTGCGAGATGGTCCGAAGCTGAAGCAGTGGCACCATCCACACCATTGTCAGTGATGGCAGCAGCAGCTGAAATATCTCCAAGCTCGAGATTTGACGAAGCAAACGAATTAGCAACAGTGCTTGCATCAAATCCACCATCGCCAGCAGTAGGAACAACATCCTGCCATGCCGGCGCAGCAGCAACAGCAGATTGCTGTCCCACCTGATCAGCATTATCCACCAAATAATACCCGGCATTGCCAAAATAATCATTCATGCCAGCACCACTGTTATCAGCCGGAGCATAACTAATATCTGTCTGGTCCACGGTAGGAATTTTCGATGCCAAATCACGCAAGGAATTGGAACCTCCCTGAGAATGCCATGCTGCAAAACTTTCGGGGGGCGATGGCGGTGTCCCTCCTCCTCCATTATTACTAACTTCATTCACTACAGCAGTGGCTGCAGCAGTGCTCTGATGGGTTACTGTTTCAAGATCCCCATATCCAGAATTACCAGCCGCG
Source organism: Thalassiosira sp. AJA248-18 (assembly GCA_036939945.1). Taxonomy (NCBI): domain Eukaryota; phylum Bacillariophyta; class Thalassiosirophyceae; order Thalassiosirales; family Thalassiosiraceae; genus Thalassiosira; species Thalassiosira sp. AJA248-18. Next base: position 14,974 of record JALLBF010000069.1, read on the forward strand.
GCAGCATAATCGGTAGCATATCCACCACCTGCAGCAGTGACATCATTGTTGTTGTTATAATTGTACCGGACGCTATTATCGGCCATTGTTTGGGTAATGGGAGAATAGCTCCCGGGGATGTAACTTTCCGCCGCGGCCGATACAGCGGCTGCTGAGGTGAATGCTGGGATTGTTTGTTCGGCGAAAGTGTATAATGGCGAAGTAGTAGTAGTTGTAGTTGCTGCAGTTTCCACAGCTGCTGCTTGTTGCACTGGCGGAAATTCCAAATCATACTCCCGAGACGCACGCAACAATTCCGTCGAGAGCTGTGTCAAGAATTCT
>JALLBF010000070.1:0-15115 GCA_036939945.1 Thalassiosira sp. AJA248-18
GTATGAGGTGTGAGACCACACCTCATACTGCAGCTGCAGATCCTCCAAATCATACAGTGTCAGTGTGTGGACACATACCACAACTCTTCCGCTTCGGTACTCGAGATGACTTGGCATTTTGGCAGAACAGCAGTGAGAATATGATATGGACGGATCTCTCCATCCTCTTGCCTGGAAGTGGAAGCTCCTCGCTGCCTATGGCATATTGGCAATCATTAAGTGTCCTGACATCATATGTTGATGAGAGATCATCCCGTATTTGAATGATGATTGTGCTTTGCCCTCTTGCTTTATCACCCCCGATAGCAAGGTCTGGCGTGAGATGGCGTGAGCTACATTTAGCGAGACATCTTCAAACAGCGATCACGTACATAAACACCCTGGTACTAAAACCGCGTGGGAGATTCAGTTAGCGCTCAGTAAAAACTATACAATGCCCCATTTTGTGATAATATGATACTTTTGAAACGCCTGAGAAATTCTTGGAGATGGGAAATTTCCATACCTATCTTACAATATCTATTCGCGTAGCCCTTTTGGATTCTTTATGTCCCAAATAAATCATGCCTATCATCTCGCTGTGATCAATTGGATAAAGATAAAGTAGCTAGCCGAATCGATAGCCATGGTCGACGACACTCCACTCATCGCTAAGAGTAGCCCCAGGAAAAAGCAGGGTCACCGGGTCCTCTGCTGCTGTGACAGTCGAAAGGCGTCCATCCTTGTCAGTCTCGCCGCGCTGTTTCTGAGTATCCCCTATCTAATAGGTGCTGCCATCCCGGGCGACGGCGTTCCAGTGGACGCATGGGCGATCGCTACTTTTCTGTTTCTATCCTATTTTATTTGCTCGTCATCTGGGGCGCCATTAGGTATCATCGTGGTGCAGTCTTTGTCTCTCTCCTCTGGGAGATTGCGGCCATCGTACTAATGATCATCGGGATTGTGGAATATGATTGGAACTCGTTGAAAGATAGTGAAAAAGATCAAGCCATTGCCGTCGTGGCAATACTCATGACATGGAGGTTACTTGTCGTCTACGCAAACGGCACCTTTTTGCATGAGGTTGGTCGGGGTATCATGTCACCCGAGAATCACAGTCGCGAAAGATACTCTTGTTGCTGCAATGTTTGAGAATTTATTTGTATTATGAGCACTTCTTCAAACGAGAGCGGGGAGAGAAGGGAGTGGGTGGAGGGCAAAGTACTCTTTATGTATTGAATTTTTGTTCATCCTCATGTGACAGGGGAGAAGGGAATAGCTGCATTGGCAACAAAGTATTCATAAATGTGTATTGAATAGCAAGCTCGGAAGACAAACTGAAGTAACTCTGATAAGCAGAGATTGAATTGCCATACATAACCTTTGACTCTGAACAGTACAATATTATCTTAACAAATTTATTACCATTACACAAAATGGTGTACTTTGAAAGACTAACATTCAGAAAAATAGTCCATGTTTTATGTATCCATCCCAACAAATTAATTACTGTTACAAGAGAAGGATTTGCTTTCAAAGACATGTCTTGCGTAAGTGGAGTATGAGAGAACGCCTTCACCAATATCTCACAGTGAGGAAATGTGAATCCAATTTCCAATGGAGTCTATTTGAATACCATACCTACCCAAATGGTGATTGGCAAAAGAAGCTAGCTTCATTTCTTTGAAGAAAACCCTAGATCCCCTAGATCCCTACTCGGACCCTCATGATTCCGATGCAATGGACTCATTTCATTCATAAAATGTGGCTCTCAGATTTGTGCGTGGGCATGTTGAAGCATACAAATCTATACAAATCCTTCTGAACACACATGAGATGTGTTCTCCTGCTTATTTATGATCATGTCAGTTTTGAAAATATAGCTAGTCGAGCTTTCTACGTAGGATCTGGTACTTTGCACTTCGTGACTCCCCCGCCACAAATAATCCACAACAGATAGATACGATATTAGAAGATCTTTCTTTCTTCGCATTCCACATCCAAAATCCTTCACAGTTCACGATCTTGAGCAGGCGCAGCAGAGCCACAGATTGGAACCACCACGGCAATCGTCAACGGCGTTTCATTGTCATTGGGTTGCAGTCTCAACAATTGTCCAATAGAAGGCGACAACACAGCCTCCTCCTCGACCAATAAAAATGGCCAAATCAACATCGGCCTCGTCGTCGTCATCGGCGGCATCATCCTCCGACAACCTAATCAACCTTGTATGGATCGGAGCCGTCCTCTACGGCATTGGCACCTTCCTCTCGAATGCGTTCGCGATTCGTCTCCAGGCGATTGAGGAATTTGGTCCGGTGATTCATGAATTCGACCCGTATTTCAATTGGAGGGCGACTCAGGTATGTTTGTGTAAAAGTGTTCGCGTCCACCACATGATGTGTGCGTGATTGTCGAGGTGGTGCAACTACCGATGGTTCACCCGTTGATTTTATCTCCCATCCCAACAACCTCTCTTATTATTTTATGCGCACCATCCCTCACACACACCATCTCCATTCTTTCTATCTCTCTTCGCCCTCATTATCAGTACCTCTACGAAAACGGAGCCAAAAAATTCTTCACCTGGTTCGACCACAAGGTATGGTACCCCCTCGGCCGTCCCGTCGGCTCGACAATCTACCCCGGCATGCAATTCACCGCCGTCTACCTCAAACGTTACATCTTCGGGGATAACATGTCCCTCAACGATGTCTGCTGCTACATCCCCGCGTGGTTCGGCGTCATTGCCACATTCCTCGTGGGATGTATTGCGTACGAGGCGAGTTTGCCCCAAAATTCGGGTGGGACCATTTTTGGGATGGTGTATGATGGATTACGGGGAAAGTATGCCGATGACAAATCCATGACTGGTAATTACTTTCCGCGTCTATTGGGATTATCCTCCCCCGCTGTGGAATCGGCCGTGTTTGCCATGGGTTTCATGGCTGTTGTTCCCGCTCACTTGATGCGATCCGTGGGTGGGGGATATGACAATGAGAGTGTGGCGGTAACGGCCATGACGTTGACGTTTTTTCTGTGGATGAGGAGCTTGCGCACTGGAGATAATTACAGCCATCTTTGGGGAGTTTTGGCGGGCGTGGCTTACTTTTATATGGTCGCGGCGTGGGGTGGGTACATCTTCGTGTTGAACTTGATTGGAGCTCATGCGGCCTTTTTGGTGTTGTTGGGACGGTTTTCTACCAAGGTTTACCTTGCCTACACGCTTTTTTATGTTGTGGGGACGTCGTTGGCTATCCAAGTTCCCGTTGTGGGATGGTCGCCGCTCAAGTCGTTGGAGCAGTTGGCGCCGTGTGCAGTCTTCCTTGGATATCAGGTTTTGCAATATTGTGAAATTCAACGCAAGCAGAAGAAAATGAGTCGGAAGGAGGCATGGAAGTTTCGTGTTCAGGTGTCCGTGATGGCATTGGTAGCTGCTAGTTTGATCGTGGTGGCTGTGACTCCCAAATCTTACTTTGGCCCAATTTCCTCTCGTGTGCGTGGGCTGTTTGTCCCTCACACAAAGACTGGAAACCCCCTTGTGGATAGTGTTGCAGAACATCAGGTGAGATATATTTGATGAAGATGACAATGTCTTTTCTGCACTCCTTTCAACGGCGCTGACGACATCTCTCCCCGATGTTCATTGTCATTTCTATTAGGCTGCATCAAATCAGGCATACTGGCAATACCTTCACATTCTTTGCTTCCTGGCTCCCATGGGTTTTTTCATTGTTCTGTTCCGCTTTGGAGACTCAACTGGGTTCCTATTCGTTTATGCCTTAGCCTCATACTTCTTCTCTCACAAGATGGTTCGGCTTGTCCTTCTGACTGCCCCAATTGCTAGCTCCCTTGGAGGAATTGCATGTGGACGCATTGTTTCGTGGTCTTTGTCCGTGTTGTTGGGCGAGGGCGTGGAAGACGAGGAGAGTGAAGCCAAAAAGTCGAAAGCCAGTAATGACGCAAAGAAATCGGAGGGTAAGTCGAAATCGGAGGGTAAAAAAAAGAAGGAAAAGAAAGGTGCCGCTAAGAACAGCAGCACTGATGGCTTGGCAGGAATCACCGCCATTCGCGACGGATTCGTTGAGGCATCCAAGTCCACTGAGGGGAGGATTGTCAAGACGATCGCCGCCATCATCATGTTGGGATCCCTCTACATGCAGGTGACCACCTTCAAAACATACTCTTGGAAAATATCCGCGAGCCTGTCGAATCCATCCATTATTCTCAAGGGTCAAACGCGCGAGGGTGCCATCATCAAGGTGGATGACTACCGCGAAGCCTACTGGTGGCTTCGTGATAACACCCCCGATGATGCTCGTATTATGGCTTGGTGGGATTACGGATACCAAATTACTGGCATTGCGAATCGTACCACCATTGCAGATGGAAATACGTGGAATCACGAGCATATTGCTCTTCTTGGGAAGGCGCTGACTGGAAGTGTCGAGGAGGGGTATTCGATTGCCCGCCACCTTGCTGATTATGTGTTGATTTGGGGCGGTGGCGGAGGAGATGATTTGGCCAAGAGTCCACACTTGGCAAGGATTGCGAACTCTGTGTACCGTGATCATTGTCCTGGAGATGTGACTTGCCGCGCATTTGGTTTTGTGGTAAGTATTTACTTTTTTTTTTAGTCTCCCAAAGCCGATTCGAAGATACCAAATGTTGTTCACAATTTCTCTTGCCACATTGCCTTTTTCCAGGATCGCAAAGGAACACCATCGCCAATGATGGAAAAGAGCTTCCTCTACGCTCTTCACAGTCACAGATTAAAGCCGGGCGTGGTTGCAGACCCAAACAAGTTCGAACCTGTATTTCGCAGTAAGTATGGCAAAGTGCGCATATATAAGCTCCTTGGTGTATCCCGACAGAGCAAGAAGTGGGTAGAAGAGAATCGCGAGTGCGACGCGGGAGGATGGTTCTGCCCAGGAAAGTACCCACCTGGCCTCAAAGAAATTTTGGATAAGAAGACAGACTTTGCTCAATTAGAAGATTTCAACCGCGAACATGGCGGCGATGCGGATTACCAGAAGGAGTACTTTGAAAACTTGAACAATCCGGAATTGGCTAGAAAGCGTGCTGATATGAAACGCAAGGAGGATGGATTGGACGAGAAGAAGGTTGATGCTCCTATCAAGGCCAAGACTCTTTCGGACGAGGAGAAGATTGAAATTTACAGCACTTGGGAGGATACTGAGGACACCACACTCATGTGGAAGATCGTGAATAGCAACGCAGTAGACGACCTGGAGCGATGGCTGGCAGCTGATCCTGGAGCGGCATGGCTCCGTAGTGCCGATGGGCGTGGTCCGATGTGGTGGGCTTTCGAGTCGAAGAATCAAGACATTGTCACCATTTTGATGAAGATGGGGGTTCCGCATACAGACAAGGACAAGAATGGACATTCACCAGTGGACATTTTGAAGGAGTGAAGGAAATAACAAACGCCAGTGAGCAAAGGCACAGAACTTTTCGATAATTTATAGCGTTTAGGTTTAGGCAATTTTTTGCTCTATGAGTGAGCTAGCTATTGGAAACCGACTGAACAGTTGGTTGAATGCATCATGGTCCATCCACTGCCCACCCAGAGACTCGCCTTCACCCCTGACTTATGGTAGGGGTACAGATTTACTGGTAGATAGACGACTGGCGATACGGCTGCCCTGGATGGTGGGGGTGCAGGAGCACTTTTTAGACTGGCTTCAAGATGCGTGTGAGAACCATCCAAAGCCAGGTCGTGTGCACCATGGCTGATTGCCATAGGGCCAGTACTCTCGGACCATTCGACCCCTAAATTACAAAATTATATTACCTAGGGCTTATTCTATCATGGATATCTCAACCAACTCTTTATTAAATGGCAAAGGGGTGCTCCAAAACGAGCTTGCGTCCAGCGCTCATCATTACAATCTGGGTGTACTTCCCCTCTAGAATCTGTCGCATCGACTGCAAAAGATGAGTGTAATCCTGATTCTTATTCTTCTTGAGAGAAGTAATGAGGGCATACGACATGGCCCCTGTGGCCTGTCCTCCAATTTGAGCATCCGCCGAAGTCTGAGAGTCTCGGCACCCGCTGAACTGAATGACATCTGCCTCGGTTGTTCGCGTCTTGATTGTTTTTTCCTTTGCTGCCGAATTGCCACCCTTGTCGCCCTTCATTAACAGTTTCAATCCCGTCGTGAAAGAAGCAGCCGCCCTTTTCTTATTGCCATCGAGGAGGAATCTCGTTCCAGCTCCAACAATTGTTGCAATTCCCTCGTTCTTGCTTGTTTCTATGATTTGCAGATCGCCATCCACAGTATAAATGTATGGCAAATCCAACATACTCTCGCTGTGGCAGCAGTCCATAATGGCCGTGAGCCTCACGCCCTTGGCCAAACCCCTCACCAATACATCATGAATCTCGTCATCCACGATTTGGCCCGCCTTCTGATAATCGACTGGAATCAATGTTTCATCCATACCGTCCTCCTCATCGCCGTCAGTATCCTTGACAGACCCCCCATGGCCGCTGTAGTGAAGAATCAGCGAATCGCCAGCCCTCGCGCCATTGCGAAGCCAGCGAAAGGCGTCCAAAATATTCTTTCGGGTTGGGATAGATTTTGGGTCTTTCTGATCGTCGGTCAAAACTAGAATCTCGTCGATGCGATAATTACTTGTGAGAAACTGCTTGATATTTTTGACGTCATTGATACATCCCCTCAGCTCGCCATTCTGGCCGTAGTAGTTTATGCCGATAAACAGAGCTCTTCGTTTCCCCGTAACCTTGCCCAATTTCTCCGTTGCCTCCTCCGTTGACTGTGGTGCGTTTGCCGATAAATGCTGGCCCACCATCTTCTCAAGTTGATCAGCGATCTGTCCTGCATATTGCTTTCCAACCTTGCCAAACATATTGCTTGAAACCGCTCTGCAGCTGTGCTTAGAGTTAGAGCCGGGTGTAGGATGTAGATCTTTCTTTGAGATAGTGGGTCTCTCTTTATTTCACTCTAGAGATAGTAATAGGTAGGATATGATCGAGCCAATACTGAAGTCAATTTGAGGAAGACCATGCCATGGTGAGCGAAAAGTGAACTAGATGTATTACGATACTGCCTCCTGCCTCAGATGCGCAATGCTATTGTTCATGTCAGCATGTTCGCACTGTTGCATCGTTGCCTATCGTTGCCATGGTTGCTGGACACACTCCACTCTCCATCCGTTAGATGCGGTTTGTAGGTATTCCCGCCAAAAAAGTTAGAAAGATTCCTACAGATTCCTACGTAGCACTAGCACCGATCTACAAACATTTTGGCGGGAACCTCCTCGGAGCCTGCTGAAACAACAATAATGAAAATAATTGTTATCTCCACCATGGGATTTCCGCCATGACAAAATAACGACACAGCCACTGCCCGTACGTGTAAAACACCAACAGTGTTGCATGCCAGCAAGTGTCAGCATAGCAATCTCCTCCTCTCCCTCACCAACTGCTACCTCCATCTCCTACCTCCCCTCAATCTCCATCGCCAGCAATGCAGCAATTTGTCACCCGCGAGGCCACTGGTGTTTTTGTTTGGTCATTAATAGCATGCACTCTACGCCTTTTTCTCTCTCTTGTGGTGGCACTGTCATCGCTGCGATCGAACAATGGCAGTCAGAGAGATGTCTGTTTGGCCAATAACAATAAAGATGGCGATGCGAGTTGCTGGGCGGATAGTAAAATTTTGGAAGAGCTCATTACGGTAGTTGCTGTGTTGGCTAGCTGGGCGTTAGCTCTGTTGCCTTCAACGTCTGGGTTTATATTTGGATCAACATGGATCCTCTACCCCATGCGAGATTATTTTGGATTTATACCGAATCTGCCATGCCGAATCTGCGAAACAACAATGGGGCGGCTCTCACTGAGAGAGCTCGCTGTCATTTTCCCAATACATTTCCTTGTTCCTGCAGTCGCATTTTGGCTCTTGCAATTGCTTCTGCCCGCCAGTGCTATAGATCCTGTGACTTACTCTGAAAGAAATCCATGGGTAGTTGATTTGGTGCGGGAAACGGTGGTGAATGCTCTGTTCACTGTTGGCTTGCTGGTAATTCCGGAACTACTGAGAATAAATTCGATCCGCCGAGGCTATGCACTTTTAATTTTATATCCACTATACTCGTTTAGTGTTGATGCTGATGGGAAGGCGAGTGTCTTTGGGCCAAATTTGATTTACTCTTTGAGGTGTGTGAGCAAACACGAGGAAGTACCTATCACCCAGTGGAGCCATCTACTTGGGCCAATTCTCGGTGGCATTATTGGTGGGAACATAATGTCAAATGCATTTCCTGATGACAAATAAAACACTTCTGATGTTTGAGATAGCATTGAATGACTTGTGAGGCAGCATGGGGGACCGTGCGGGTTTGAGTGTACTATCTTTACTACAATTAAGAGACAAGGAGATTCTTGACATCAATTATCGATATGTTATATTGGGAACTCATCAAAACCTTTCCTCTTTGTATAGAACTTGCTATTCTCTCCTATTGCCGTAAATGGTATCTCCAACCCAAGTTGCAGAACCTGTTGTTTCAATGCGGTACCTGACTTCGACGATGATCTTCTATTATTCAACTTGGTCTCAGCCCGTTTCCTGGCCTCTTTCGAGAGCTCTCGTGACTGTCGTACACGATCAATTAAATGATAAAAGGGATTTTCTTCCTCATAAATAAAATCGTGGTGCAGGATTCGAGATTTCTTCTTTGCCGATTTGTCACTGACTTCGGTATCTTCGACTGAGTAGCCTCGGCTGAGTCTGTCTGCAAATTCGACCTGTTTCTTAGTTGGTGGACCCAATACTTTGGCTTCCTCCTTGATTGGACGAACGTGGATGTTTCCTCCTATCCAGCCGTTACCCCTGTTCAATCCATGCACGTTGAGTTCATTATTATCTCCATCTCCATTTGGTCGCATCTGTTGTAATGGACGCAAGAGACGACTTTGTTGTTTCTCATCCATTTCAGTAACAAACTTTTCCATTTCTCTATACCTCGATAGACTGATACGGCCGTTGTTCGGCGGCGGATAAATCCGATCGTAGTCTTTTAGTATTCGTTCCTCCTCTTCAAACTTTTTTCGCTCGCTCTCATCAAGAAATTGAACGGGCTCATCATCCAACGAACTATCGTCTTCCTCAGAGCTGGTGCTGGATTCATCATCGTTTTTATTGTACTTCTCCTCTACCTTTTTCGCCAGCCATTCTTCGTATCCACGATATCTACTCAAAAGATCTTTCACATTCTCAAGCTTTTCCGGTGCATGCTTTTCATAAATAAGTCGTATTCTCCTTTCTGCACTATTGCTATCGAACAAAGTTGGCTGTCTTTGCCTACCTTTTGGTTGAACGCTTCCCTTGGCAAGTTGTTCATCAACATCCTCGGGAACACTTGTCGACTGCCTCCTCCCAAGACGCATTCGACTTTGTCGTCGTTTTGCACTTTCGTAGTATCGTCTATCTTGTGCATCCACATTGATCGCAGAAAGGGCTTGCGTGATGACTCGAGACTTGATGTCTTCATCAATGGGGCTATCGGTACCCCAGGATGGAAGATGGTTCACCTCGATCAATGACGGTCTTAAATCACTATCTACCATGATGTCAAAGCCCAAGATTTCGAAGCAACGACTTCTTCCAATGCCGTCATTTGTGTTCCTCTGATCGTCGTGGGGTTTCGATCCATGACAGTCACTCGTAGGTTCTGTAGTATTGCAAGATGGATTCTGCTGAGCAGCCTTCTTTTCGAATATGGACGCGTACTCTCTCCGAAGTATAGGTAAAATGCTAATGATTGTCATGACGCAAATATCTCCAATCTTCGACCACATAATATTCGCTGCAGCCTCGCTCTTTTCTTTGCCCAACCAATCCAACAGCCAACCAATGCTCCGCTTGCTTCCGTCGTTACTCGGGGCCGATCCTTTTTCATCTCGCTCATACTTGTCGCTGCGCTTGTTGATAGAATAGTTCGTGAGATGCATACACCGATCGTCCATATTGCTCGTATTCGGTCGTTTGTACTCCTCGGTGCAAATACGAACAAGTCCATCGCGGAATAGGTACAGCCGCAGAGGAGAGCAACTCGTCACGAGGACATATATTCGAAGGTCAAACTTTTTCTTTTCTATCAAGAGAGGATTGCGAATGTACTGCTGCGCAACGCACACGGAGCTGAGATTTTCAACATCTTCTATACTTCTCGTCAGGAATATCCCCTTGCCCTGAGCGCTCCCGTCAGGCTTTATGATGTATGTGCCCTTGCTTTGACCGTTGGGTGCAAATAGGGTCTTGAACGTCGCAAAGCTCTGCGGAAGGACATATGTTGTGGGGTAAAATGAAAATTCGCGTGGGAATTTGTTCTTCATGAGTTCGAGACTCTGAGCTAAACGTGCCTTTCGACAAATGTTCGTCATTCCAGGGAAGTGATTGATACGTTGCCATGGCTGAATCGACAGGAATAGCTTGTCATTGACAAATGATCGATCGACCCATAATACGTGACAATTTCGTTTTACTTTCTCGCTTGCATCTTCTCCGATGAGTTTCCACCCAAGGGAAAGAGCAGAACGTTTTATGACGGAATATAAGCATGTTTCTCCTGCTAGGAATGTGATCTCCTGTTTTTGCCATGGTACAAATTGTGATGGCAATGACAGCGGAAAAGTTTTGAGCACACAAAAATTCTACACAAACAAAGCAAATGAACGCGGCTTGTCGAAAAGACGATACATATTTACGCACCTCACTCTTTCTTGAGATTTGTGCTTTGCTATTATTGGTTTCGAGCGGAGCCTCAGGATCATGATTGTCATTGACGCTGTGCTCCATCGTTAACATCAGCGGAAGATCCGCGACCCAAAGCAATCGGGTCAAAAAAACATCCATAGCGCGCGCCATTCACGAATCACGAATTGAGTCGTGGGCAATGTCTTTATGTCTCACGAGGTCATGAGAGCCGGCGCGTAGCTAGCTGGCTACAAGCCGGCTAGCGCGGCTACCTATCTTATCTAGGTACGAGTCTATGTATGGCCCACCCAATCCAACGCCAGATTCTCAAATCTTTCCGACCAAAACATGGCGGCCACCAAAACCGAAACCAAATAAAGGCCATCCACTGCTCCGCTTGCCCGAGATAACCCCCCCCCCCCACCAAAAATCGTCATCATTCATCATGGGCTGCAGCCAATCGAGCGACGCTACCAAAAAGCCCGGAGGAGGAGGAGGACGGGGTCGGACGTCGAGCGTCCCCATGAGCAAAAAGGAGATTGGCCAACGGATTGAGAGTATCGATGAGACGCGTACGGCGAAGTTTGGTGGCGTTTCCGTCCGTTATGCGTATTTGAGTCAACGGGGGTATTATCCTGATGGTAAGTAGGCTGTTCATATTGCTCGTCCATCTCTCTCTCTCTCTCCGCCGCCGCCGCCGCCCAGCCCAATATAACAAACCACTCTCTTCATCATTCTTTCTCTAGACACCCACAAACCAAACCAAGACTCCTACGCAATAGAACACAACTTCGCCAACCGCCCAAACGACGCCTTCTTCGGAGTCTTCGACGGCCACGGCCGCGATGGCGACAAATGCGCTCACTTCGTACGCGACAACCTATCCACGATCTTGGCACAGAGCATGACCAAGGCGCGGGAACAACAGCCACAGCCACAACTGGATCTGAGCAAGGATATCACGCAGGATATAATATTGAAATCTCATCTTCAATGCAATCGAAAGATGCACGTCGATCAGGATCTCGACGATTCGTTATCGGGTACGACGTCGATTTCGGTGTATTTGCATGGGGAACGGAATAGAATTACAATTAACAATGTGGGGGATAGCCGGGCCGTGATTGGAAGGGTTGCCAACTCGGATAACAAGGAGGCACCACCGGCGAACAGCAATTATTCCAATCCATCCGCAGCCTCGACGCTCAAGGCATTCGCCCTCTCGCGGGATCAAACCCCCTACCGCCGGGATGAACGCATACGCATCCGAAAGACGGGGGCGCGGATCCTATCCCTCGATCAAATCGAGGGTTTGGAACCCATCGATCCGGACGAGGCCGAACGCGACGAGAAGGCGCACTTGGATGGAGGGGATGGTACGGAGATTGTATTAGGGGAAGAAATTGACGAGGGGGGCGATCCTCCGCGGGTGTGGAGTCCTCATGGGGATTATCCTGGGACGGCTTTCACGCGTAGTATTGGTGATGCAATTGCCGAGGAATTGGGGGTGTCTTCTGTGCCGGAAATGTTAACGAGGGAGATAACTCCGGAGGATAAGATTATTGTTTTGGCGAGTGATGGGGTGTTTGAGTTTTTGACGAATCAATCCGTGATTGATATTTGTGCCAAGTTTACGGATCCGTTGGAGGCGTGTCGGGCGGTTGTAGCTGAGAGCTATGAATTGTGGCTGCAATATGAATTGCGAACGGATGATATCACCATGATATGTATTTTTGTTGATGATGTGGACACTTCCGAGGCTATCTTGAGACAATCTGCTTTGAAATGTTCGGTGAACACGGCAGAAGTTGATCCTGAAGCGATGGCCTCACTGGGGTCAGGGGATATGGAGGATGAAAAGTGCGACGAGCTCATTAGTGAAATGCCAAGGCCAGTGCGGAAGAACATGAGTTTAGAAAAATCACGCGCATTGCAGACTATGAAGGCTAATTTCAAGAGCATACGGGATGTCACAGAGGAGAGCGAGGAGGACTTTGACATTGAATCTTTGTACAATGAGAAAACTGACGAGGAGAAGGCTAGAATTGCAGAGGCGATTCGAGCCTCTGTGGTGTTTCAGAACATTACAGATGCGCAGCGTGAACTTATTTACAAAGTCATGTGTCCGAAGAAGGTGAAGAAAGGAGAGTGGATCATTAAGCAGGGCACCGTTGGCGACCAGTTCTACATTGTAGACGAGGGGTCCTTCGAGGTACGAATTTTGGCAGAGAACCAACGAGACACCGACGGCAGTGGGGGGAATCGCGTACACGTCTACGAGGGATCACGTGCAAATCACTCTCACCCCAGTTTTGGTGAGCTGGCGTTAATGTACTCGGCTCCACGTGCTGCATCCATCATTGCACAGACTGATGCACACCTTTGGGCGCTTCATAGATATGCATTCAAGAAAATTACTGCGGAAAAGGGCGCGAGGAAGGATGCAGAGAAGGTGTTGCGGAAAATTGACATGTTCCGATCCTTTACGTCGGAGGAGTTGAAGGACCTTACATCATATTTATGTGAAGCCAAATATGGTCGGGGGGATACTATAATGAAAGAAGGCGAGGCTGGAGATTCGCTCTTTATCCTTTTACCAGGGGGGAGTTGCGGTAAGTGCAAGGCTTTATCGAATTTGATTTTGTTTGCCCTTTGTATCCGAGTTTGCTGATTATATTCAATTACAATTTGACTGGGGAACGCTAGAATCTGTTCAAACAGCTGATGATGGCACATCGAAAATAACCAAACAAATGAAAGGCGATGACTTTTTCGGGGATGAAATTCTCAAGGGTGGCAGTGAGAAGAAATATCAATCAACAGTTACAGCAACGAACAAATGTTCCTGCTTGATACTGCAAAAAACTGACGTTAAACGTGTCATAGGAAGCAAACGTATTGGTACTACAAATATGGCGTAATATTGCTGTACATTTAATGTGGGTAGTGTCTCTAGAAGTTATGAAGAGGGCAGTTTTGTTAATCGGCTACCTGTAATTATCATAAACGACTTTTTGAATTGCGAGTCTTTCCTCTCAATAGCTGTTCTAACTCTGTTGCACTGCGAATGGAGCTTTCGTATACTTCCCACGAAGTATCTCCAATAGTTACATCCCAGAAAGGATCTGCGTTGTTGCCAACCACTCGAATGTTCCCACTTCCGATTCGTTCGAAGACATTCATCCCATGATTCCACGACTGAATTGAGCAATCTATCTTCCAGCCCGACGAAATTTTCCCGTGACCACCATCCAACGAAAGGTACGAAATGGCAGTCTCTCGATCCCCGTTATCAATAGCAGAATCAACTAAATCCACGAGGTTGTTGGCCTTTGCGTATGCCTTCTCAAGCCCACTCAATTGCCGTTCCAGAATATAGTTGAAGTGATCCCCCACAACAACCAGTATACCATCTTGCGTACTTTCCTTCCTCCTCATGGCAAGAGATAGACCCTCCCCATTTTCGTCACCATGGATTCTTTGCCATCGTTCATAATAATAAGACTGTCCATTACCATCGGTTGAATAGCTCCATTCCTTCCAAACATTCGACGGGCCAGTGGCACTATTGGGTTCGATGTACCACTTATTCGGCCGCGGACGTGGCTTCCCTCGTATATAATTCCAATCTACACAGTGATGCCTTGTGCATAATGCCCGCCGCGTCTGGGCATTTTCCATTGTTAGCATAGAATATCCCCCAAAGACATGCTGACGAGCGTACAATCTTAGTTCCTGATCACTCAAAGACTCCAATACCTGGTGATGGTTGTTGAATTGTTGTCCCAACTTTTCCCATTTCTTCACCGGCTTACTCCTCGGGATTCTAAGATCCACAAACAAAGTTCCAGTTTGGATATTGTACACAATTTCTTCATCGTTTGTTGAATGCTCCCATTTCCCTGCGAAGAGAGGTCTATCCCAAGCACCAACGATGGGAGATGATTGCAACATTGTGGCTTTTAACCCGGGCGGCAGTGCAAGCAACGATGCACAATTGATATTCTGTTGATCTTCAGAAAATGACCTCCTTTCATTGGCCCATTTCCTAAACACGGAATGTGAAACGCCGTTTTCAAGGTAGTGGTGCGGAAGCTCCTGTTGAGAGAAGGGAAACCCATTCTCTTTCGTGTAGTATCGAAGGGCGTTCCCAGTATCAGTCAATATCCGACCTTGCTTAGCAGTCCAACCCAGCAAATGCTGCTGGCATTGACTGCTATCATCGCAAGTATTATCACCCATCGTTGTCCCCTGATTCTGAATTCTGAAGTTGTCAGAGGTTCATTTAAGAGAGGTGAAAGGTACGCAAGAGAGTTGATCGGCACTTGAGCAAAGCGTTGATCGGCACTTCACGTAGGTTTTGTACCGAGCCTACGGTTACGTAAATTATC
>JALLBF010000071.1:0-15120 GCA_036939945.1 Thalassiosira sp. AJA248-18
ATCAACAAAAATTGCCGAGGAAGCAACAAAGATGGCGGAGATGGCCAAGAAGAATAGAGAGGTCGCCCAGTCACAATATGATGATAATAAGAAGGAATTTGAGGAGGCGGAGTCTCTTTTGAAGGAGGCGGAGGAAAGGCGTGAGGTGGTAGCTGTAAAATCTGAAAACGATGATCGGTTGTTCGATGCCGATACTGACGATGAATCTAATGAGAATGAGAGTCGCAAGAAGCAGAAGACGGGTGTTGTTGAATCGATTCTGGTGAGAGGGTGTGGAGTACCTGGGGCCAATGGCACTTATAAACGAGACGATGAGCTGTGCTATGGTGTCCACCAGTATTACAAAAAAGGAAAATGGAAAGGAAAAGATGAGACGTATACGATTTGGTATACATCTCATTGGAAAAAGTGGTACATTAGTGCTGTTGGGTCACTTCGTTGGTACAGTGCACCTGCGACTACCGGTGAATTCGCTGAGGTGCCCCCTGAGAATGGCTGGAAAGTATGTAACAATGGTATCAAAGGGAGAGATCCAGCACCAACATTGAAATTATTGTAATGGAGCTGAAGAATGGTTTTGTTGTTAGCAGTCTCAAGTGGCAGAGGAGTGTACACCGAAATTGACATGGCTGTAATGAAGTTGAAGAACTGATCTCTTATATTGCTTAAAATGAATAGGATTCAGTAAATCGGTGCCTGGTGAATTATATTTGTTGCCGACATCGTAATTTTTATGAGGAAGAAAGGAAAGTAGCTCTTTTCTGGGAATGCAAGTTGAACTTATGGCATCATCTATGCATTCTGCCTCTGATAGTTCTTTCTTTCACGTATTGTTGGAAGGGTGTGGAGTACCTGGGACCAATGGCACTTATCGACGACCCGATGGGCTGTTTTTTATGGTGCTCATTGGTATTTCAAAGATGGACAACGGAAAGGAAGAAATTTAATGTTGACATTCTTATTAAGAGACCTTTATAGTGCACTTGGGTTGATCACGTATGCCTCTTGTACAGTGCACCTACCAAACCACCAGTGAATTTACTAAGGAGTGTATTAATGAATAATCCCCCGTCAAAATTGAAGTTATTGGGACGGAGCGAAGAATGATTATATTGTTTGCAGACGAGTGCTCAAAGCAAGGAAGTAATGCGTAATCCCACTAACAGTTGTAAAAATTGATGCCGTACCTTACAGATCAAAGGATGATTTTACTACAATTGGAAATAGCTGAATAATGACCTCGCACTGAAGAGACCACCAGTAGAGGGACAGCTGTTTAACCACAAAAGTATTATTACGGAATTGAATATGCAAGGCTAAGAGGACCCCCACTCTGAATAAATGTTTTCCTGGAGTACACTAGCGGCAGCAGCAGCGCCCGAGAGAGCAGTCACCCACTCAAATCCATTTACAAAAGCGCCCCCAGTCTCTTCGTCAACACTAAATACAACATCGGTTTCCCCGTTTGAATTATTCTTCAAAGAAGTTTGATTTATACCATTATCATGATTGTCATGCGAATGAAATAGCGAAGACGCCCCCAAAAGTTGAATACAATCTAATCGAAAGTGAAAAGATGACGCTCCCTCTGGCATATATGGCTGACATTTTGTTTTTGCCCCAATGATGAAGTCCAAGTATCGAACACGTTGTGGAAGCGGCTGAGGTTGTGTCATCTCATTGAAGTGTGTGACGTCTTGGCGACGAATGCTGCAGATTTCAATTGATAGCAAGCCAGAGGGTTGAAGACGAGCGAATACTCTGACTGTTTTGTTGGACGTTCCATGCGCGTTGGAGTAGTTCAGGATGTTGTTTGAGTTGCCATCGCAAATGAGGAGAAGAAATCCTTCTTCTGCATATACAATTTGATCAATATGACTTGTTCCATCAGCAGCTGCTGAACCTAGCGTTTCGGTACATCGAAACTGTTCCTTTCGCTGTCGCTTCTTTCTCCTTCTTTCCTTTGCATTCGCCAAGCGTTTCTTTTTGGATGACTTGGTTCCAGAATTAGCAGCTTGACCTTTGTGGGAGGAGTCGCCATCAGAGCGAGAATGGCGTGTTGATGTCATTTCACCGGGAAGCATTATGTCAATCAGGGAATCTTCTCCATCTGCTAATACATCCGGTGAAATATCTAATATAATATTGTCATCATTGTCATTGTCATCATCGGGGTTGACCCGAATTTCAGGTCCATCGGCTTCATCGTCAACAATATTAGATTCAGCAGTGCGATTGTAGATTGTTTCATCATTGCCAATATCATCATCAGTATTTGTTGGTTCAACTCCACCATCTTCCCAGTTTTGATCAAAGCTACTCTCATCATAATACTGATAATCTTCCAACCTTAACGAAACAATCCTCTCTCCATGAATCCAATCCTTTGTCCATGCACTCTTCTCGTGCTTGGAACTCGGTGGATCAGTTGGATATTGAGGACGGTAGCAGCACTCTAGCAATATGTTGGATGGTTTGTTGGATCGTTGGATCTGCTTGTCACTGCTACTACTGCAATCAAGACTCGTTTGATCACCTTCTTTGCCATCATAAGTACTATCAGTTGAAGAGAAGGGAAGAGGCAAGTAACCATCATCATGCCAATCATAGTTGGAGTACAAATCAGAAATGGAACGGTCGTAGTCGTGTATGTCATCTCCCCTGTTATAAAATAATGAACTTCTTTGGTGGAAAGTATTGTTTTGAACCATGTTTGTTCCATTGGATTGAGAATGATTGGTATCATGTCTTTGGGAAATAGTTTTGGCGGCACATATTCTCTCCAGAGCTTGCAGCAACAGTATGCAACGACGGGATGTAGAGAGAATTGTCTTTTCAACTGCCAAAGAAAGGCAAGGAATAAATGTCAACTCAGTACCAATACTGCGTTTCAGTGGACATATCTTCTGGCTCGTGGTAGATTGAATATGATTGTGAATATTGCTTGAAGTATCATCATCATCATCATTATCATTTGAAAGGTCCGTCGGGAGCAGCTCCATCAAGAGGCACGACGTGACGAGTAGCGCCCGATAAATATCAGCCATTTGCTGCAACGTCTCCCAACTCATGACACTACAGCCATCATTCACCAATAAACCATTTTCATCATTACCAATGATGGAAGAAGAAGACGACGATGATATTATGGATGCAGCATGTATCAAAATATCGTAGGCTCGAATGGCATCACTGACAGAAACCAATTTTCGAGGCGGGGCGCATGATTTGCTGAATCGAACTTTTTTCTTCTTGTCCTTGTGGGGCGATGATTGTGAGTCATTGGCACGGTCTGGCGTTTGCGGCGGTCCATCATCATCAGTGGCAATACTCTTTTCGGTATACTTTTGAATTTGAATGGTGGGGGCAGTTGTCGACACCATGGCATCGTCGTCGGTGCACTCGATTTCATCCTTGCTTAATGTACCATCGCCGCCAGATGATGATAATGACTGATGGTGATTGGAAGGATCTATCAGATCAATGGCACGATTTAGAAGATGGGATAGACTGCAATCACATGCCTGCTGCGGGAAGGCAACGAGAGTCGCCTGTGCCATGGTTGCCATCACAAAAAATATGGAAGGTGAAGGTGAAGGGTTGGTGGTTGTGCGTGTGTGTGGGTGGTAGATACTGAGGGGCGGGAGTATTCCCGCCATAATATTATTGTAGCAGTGTCAGTGGTTCCCCTGGCTATTTTGGAGAGAGCTAAAACAGCAGAAGAATAACAACAACAACGGCCAACATAAAAACAACAACATGGTATCAATTTAATCAATTTCTATTATTCATTGACCAATAAGAGAGCACTCGACAACTAACAATAAAATATCCTTGAAACCCATTACAACCACTTCATTTTTGGTGCTGGATTGACACCACACGAGCAAACTTGCTGTTGAAGGTGTACAATAATATTAACAACCCCCAACAATCCAAATGCACCACTTTTTTGAATGAGACTTATACCGAACCAAACTCTTGCGGCAGAGGTCACATATTTTCCTTCCCATTGCCCGTCTTTGCAACATGTATCAAGACCAGCATGCAGCAAATTGGATTGTTGAAAAGTGCCACCTAAATTTCAGCAGTTATCCGACATTCCATGTCCACTAGAGCACTTCATCTACATTACTTCATCTACATTATAACAACTTCAATGTTGGTGCTGGTTTGACACCAAATCATCCTTCAAATCCATTACGACCATTTCAATGTTGGTGCTGGATTTACTCCATCGTCATACACTTTCCAGCCATTCTCTGGGGGCCCCTCAGAGAATGCACCGGTAGTTGCAGGTGCTTTGTACAAATAATTGTAATGTGGTGCCCCTACACCGTGGCGTTCCCCGACAACCCAAATGTACCACTTTTTCGTATTAGATAAATACCAAATCTCATACTTCGCATCTTTTCCTTCCCATTGTCCTTCTTTGTAATACGTATGAACACCAAGATACAGCTCATCGGATCGTTTATAAGTGCCGTTGGCCCAGAGCACTCCACACCCTTCCACCACAATCGTTTCAGTAAAGCCCGTCTTCTGCTTTTTCTTTTTTCGACTCGGTTCATCATCAGAATCAATGTCATTCAACCGTTCATCATCGCCAGAATCAACGTCGACCACCTCACACCTCTCCTCGGCCTCCTTCAAAAATGCCTCTGCCTCCGTAACTTCCTTCTCAATATCCTCGTATTGTGACTGGACAGCATCTCTGCTCGTCGTGGCCGTATCTGCAGTTTTCGTTGCCGCGTCTGCATTCTTCTTTGCCATCTTCACCATCTGATTTGCTGTCTTGGCTATATTTTTTGTCGATTCTTCGGTTTCTTTAGCAGACTTCAACGCCTTGGCCGCGGACGATGCTTGCAATTTAGCGGCGGCGAGGCGCTTCCTCGCTGCCTGGATTTCGCGGCGACCTTCTGTATCTCCTGACGCCATGATGGATGTTGGTGAGCGCGAGGATATTGCAAATGGCTTCCTTTATCTCCTACCGCCTATCTCCTCACTCCTCAATCAACCGTTTGCCGTTTGTGGAGGTTTGTGGTTTGTGGCTTCATTCTGCTTCATTCACAGAAGACAGAAGGGTACTACGAGAGCGGGAGTGTTCCCGCCATACCTAATGGTGTAGCAGAGAACACCACACAAACATACCTTTTTTACCCTGCCTTTACCTACAAAAACCACTCAACCATCAACCATGACATGTGTCAAGGTCAAGAACATTCGTAATTCGTAGCCCACCACCACTGCCCAAGCCAACACAAGAACCAATTGCACCTAACATTCAACACCTTTGCTGTGCTCAGAGCCATCATGTCCAATGATTACCGACTGAGTGAATACGCCCCAGAATATGAGGAGGAGAAACAATCCTCAGAAAGCGAAGACGAAGACCAGCCCCACTACGAAAATGTCGCCAACATTCTCCGTGAAACTCCACTAGCATTCCCCATCGGAACAACATTTGATTCAGTAGAAGCATTACTGCAACGGGGTCGTGAATTTGCGGAAATGAACAATTTCAGAACCCGCAAACAAGGAAGACAGAGCATCGTCTGTTCACGCGCCATCACCTCTCACTCCAGGAAGAAAGATTCGGGCAAAATTGTCATTAATAGGACAGGCACATCGCTCGTATGCAATTGTCCGTGGAATGTTACATGGTCGATGAAACGAAAGATCCATCCCAAAGTTGAGATTAAATCAGTCAATGCCTATCACAACCATGATTGCAATATTGGTGAAGCTGCGGCATCGTATCAGAAAAGTGGATTGGCGGAGTATAGTAGCACCAGCAAGAAGTTGTCATCTTCAACGTTTCGAGATGATGATACTACTGCAGCAGGAGTAGTAGGAGTAGAACGCCGGGAAATCCAGGCGGCAAGGAAGCGCCTCGCCGCTGCTAAAACGCAAGCATCATCGGCGGCCAAGGCGTTGAAGTCTGCGAAAGATGCAGAAGATTCGGCAAGACAGATTGCGGAGATGGCCAAGAAGAATGTAGATGCAGCTGAACAAAGTAGAGTGGTCATTGAATCTCAGTGTGAGGATTCTGCGAAGGGAGTCAAGGTGGCTGAGTCATTTTTGAAGGAGTCGATGGGGAGGTGGGGAGTGGTTCAAAGTAGTCGAAAGAAGCGGAAGAAGGGTGTTGTTGACACTACTGCGGTGGAAAGGGGTGGAACAACTGAGGTCAATGACACTGATGAGGGGTCCGATGAGATATAGTGGTGTTCATTGGTACGGCAAAGAAGGAGAATGGGAGTCTATTGATGTTGATGCATGTGATTATAATTTGTACTGGGCACCAACTACCTAGGAATTTCTGAGGAGAATGGCTGACATGGCAATAAATATCTCCCAAAGTAGGTATCGATCCAGCACCAATATTGAAGCGGTCGTAAAATGTATTGAACGATGTTTTGAATATTGAATGTTTGAGAGTTTGAGTACTGAAAAGTGATGCATAAGTTATCTTCTCCGTAAATGAGTATCATTCCATTGATACCTAGTGCACTTTATCATGGCAAAGAACAGCTTTCCAATCCGATTAGTTGTATCTGTTCTCTCACAACGCTATTCCTGTTCAGACACTTATGAATCAATACAATACACTAAATTGATTCCATATATTATATGAGATGCAATGGAATCGCTGTATGAGTGATGTGAAAGCAGCGTGTATGGTAAACGATGGGGGGTACTCAGTACACTCTATCTGAACAGCATTGTGCCATCTCCAACCTGTTCAAAAAGATGCTAGCCGTTGTAAGATTGTTAGTCGCGCGTATGGCTGATGTCACCTTGATGTCACAGTATCGTACCTCGAAAGAACTAACGTGCGTGGACCATTCGGCGATGCGATTCTGAAATTTTCACAAAAGACATCTCTTGATTTTGTAGGTGCCATTGAACCACAAGACAACACCCACGCCCCATCAACAGAGTTTGGTAGAAATAGAGAAGAAGTCAGAGGTGAAATAACATGGCATCACGCGATACTGAAGGACACCGAGAAATCCAGGCAGCAAGGAAGCGCCTCGCCGCCGCCAAATCGCAGTCATCGTCCGCAGCGAAAGCGCTCGAGTCTGCGACTGGAGCTAATAATTCGGCAAAACAGATGGCCGAGACAGCCAAGACTCAGGCATCGTCTGCAGTGGATGCGTTGATATCTGCGATATTGGCAAAAGATTCGACAAGAAAGATGGCCGACATGGCGAAGAAGAATGCAGATTCGGCAGCAAAAAGCAAAGAGGACGCCCAGTCACAATATGATGATTCTGCAAAGGAAGTCAAGGAGGCAGAGGCATTTTTGAAGGAGGCGGAGGAGAGGTGGGTGGTGGTCGATGTTGATGCCGACAATAATGGAAGGTTGTTCGATGCTGATACCGACGATGAGAATGATAGTCGAAAGAAGAAGAAACAGAAGACAGGTGATGTTGAAGCGATTGTGGTGGAAGGATGTGGAATGCCTGAGGTCAATGGCACTTATAAACGATCCGATGAGCTGTTTTGTGGTGTTCCTAAATATTGCAAAGAAGGACAATGGGAAGGAAAAGATGCGAAGTATGAGATTTTTTATAACTCTTATTCGAAGAAGTGGTACATTTGGGTTATTGGGTCACGTCGTCATGATTTGTACAATGCACCTGCAACTACCGATGCATTTGCCAAGGTGCCCCCTGAGAATGGCTGGAAAGTCATAGTAGGCAGGGGTGCCAATCCAGCACCAAAATTAATGGTATCAAAGTCAAAGGGAGAGATCCAGCACCAAGATTGAAATTATCGTAATGGAGCTGAAGAATGGTTTTGTTGTTAGCAGTCAAGTTGCAGTAGGAGTGTACATCCAGCACCCAAATTGACATGGCAGTAATTGAGTTGAAGAATGATTTCATTGTGTGTAGTTGTGTGTAGTTGTGTGTAGTTGTGTGATCTCTTATTGCTTAATGAATAGGATTCAAGTAACTCGGTGCGCTTATTATGCATCATATTACCTGCAATTTCGAGTCGGTGTATGTATTTGTTTCTTTCAAGTGTTTTATTGAGATGCCCTACCTGTCATCGGGCCTGCTGAAATAGCGCCCAGTTTATTTCTATCTTATAGTATTGATGAGTATTATTGGTTGTCAAGTATCTTCGGGTAATGATGAGTATTATTGGTCTAATTCGATAGGAGTACCGTTTATGCAGTCACATCTCTGCCTCGGTATAACAAAGAAGGGAATAGAGCAACATTACCTGCAAGCTGATGTTTAACAGATATAGTTTCTTTCAAATATTATTGATGCCCGTCAACAGGCCTGTACAAAATAGCGTCCAGTTTTTTCTCTGTGCCCCGATAACTTTTTTGCGGCACTAGTCGAGAGAAACCTTTATCACAAGCATCACCGATTTGACATGCATCCCCACTCTGGAGAATTACACTTGGCGGCAGTAGCACCCAACAGATCAGTTATCCACTGAAAACCACCCACACACAAAAGCGCCCCCAGTCTCTTCATCAACACTGAATATAAGACGGAATCCCTCGCCTGTTATACCATTATCATGGTTGTCGAGCAAATGAAATTGCTTAGATGCCCCCAAAAGGTGAATGCAATCTAATCAAAAGCGGAGAGATGACGCTGGAAGATTTGTTATTGCTACTCCAATGACAGAAAGATTTTTATTTGAATCATCTATGGTGCCAATGCCAATCGTATCAACAGTTTCAAATATATTCTTCTGCTGTTGGCGGGGGTGCCTCGCTCTCGATAGATTTATTCACCTTCGGATTGTGCATGGCATCTGGTTGTGCACACCAAAATAATAGATCCACGTCGCCGTTTCAAATCCAACTATCCCATGAGTGTATCACCTGAATCCTGTTGCTCCCTAAAAAACTACCCCCTACTAAATATTGTCATCATATACTTAGAAGACTCAAGTCTTGCAGCTCGTTCACACTACCGTCAGGACCAGTACGACGAAACACCAAGGAACTCTGATTCCAAAAGATTTCAAATCCTTCTGGGCCCCACAGCTTTTTAGTTAATTTGGGTGCCTTCTTAATAACATCATCACTCCATCCACTGGAATAATTCATTCTCGTCCAATTTGTGACAACATATGGCCAACGATTGGGTCCGTACACTCGGCCTGCATTGAAATAAACCAAATCACGATTGCCCATGGAAGACAAACCCAGCGTGAGAGTCCCTGCCGGCTTGGTAACGCACCACGCTCGTGCCAATGCCATGATATCTCCAAATGGATTGAGCGCATCACCATAAGGTACCGAGTGATGAATAGGATACGACGGCATCAAAAGTTCCCAGTGTACGTTGTTAATGAGCTTGACGAAATTTGTCGGGAGTATACGTCTTCACTTGTGGATGATTTGTTGAGATTGAGCCATATTCAAGTGTTGCCAGGTGTGCTGCCCCAGTTGCCAATGCCAATGCTTCAATCCATGGAATTTCACTACCAATCACCAAGACGGATTGATCCCGGACCTTGGCCACATTGACCAGCACATGAAACAAAGTACTTCGATCATAATCCCTGATATCTAGTTACCAAATTTTGTACAATCACCTTCCACTGACCTTCCGCCATTCTCTTCCATCCACACGATTCGATCATTGTCTCATAAAATCAAAACCCGAGAGACAAAACCCAGACGGACAAAACAGACGGAACGTATCTTCAACGCATACACATACGTATCATACGACGTCATTCTATTATTTTTATGCGAAGCACTAGATAGAGATATCACCCATGAGCTATCATATCACAATCGATCACAGTGCGATGCGAACCTGAACATATCACATAAGTAGATAGGCCTTACTTAGGCACATACATACGGTACATATCATGAATATTCACGCCAGGGAACATCTCAGGCAGCTATCTATCTTCGGATTCAATCCACATTCATTATCCGATACCCTTCGGTACTCAAATACTAATCACTCGTATGTAGAGCTTCTTGGTATCTCATCATCTTTCTTTTTAGTTATTTCATTAGAGATAGCGATATGTTTGTAGGTACCCCCTGAGACTACAAAGGACTCCGTGAAGATATCGCCACTGAACATGTACGATACCGTTTGGGCGGGCTCATTTTGAATTTATCCACACAAAAAACGGGAAAGGACCAAAAGAATGTTCATGTGAAGTAAAGAGGCAGATAGATATGTAGGTGTATGTACCTATGATGTTTTATGGTAGTTAGGTAGATATCGTACGATAGTACACATATTATGGTAGATAATAATTGAAGGGGTGCATGCGCAGCCCCGCCCGCCCCATCCCAGCAGCCACAGCCAAGTTAGTAGGAACTCTACCAAAAATGTCACCTACACTGATAATGCAATACTGGCACAGGAGGCTGTTGATGAAAGCAGAGGCCACAAAGTGAATATTAGTGACCGATATCAATGCGGCGAGACGGCTGAAGTGTAAGTTGTTCGTTGAACGATGGTTGAAGGGCCCTCATGTCCGCTGCTCGCGACCATTTAATACGGTGATCTTGATCTTGCTCGCTGGTTTAATTTGGTGCTGTTAGTTACCCTCCGCCGCCCGCCGCGTCTGGACGGGCTGCCTTTATTCGATTGAATATACCATCCCTTTGTGTATTTCTGCTTGTGGGTATGATGTAGTGAGAGAGAGAGCGTGGTTGCTTTATTCTGCTTGATACGAAGGCTTCATGACGATATTCATATAGACCTGTTAGTGTATTTTTTCGTTTGCATAGATGGATGTCAATAATTTGAGAGTGTGGTTTCTTCATGACGGCATCCCCCCCCCCCCTTCTTCTCTTTATTCTATGATTGTCTCTGTGGCAGTGGATTTTTTTTTCAGCTTGCAATTTTTCATGATATACATATTTTATGAACCCGTCTAATTATTCAATTCGCCATTATTTGTTCATTAGAATTCTGCCCCTCAGTGATGAAAGGCCTTTTCAACACGTATAATTTTGATTTGCAACAGCCAGTAACTCTCTTCAAAAGCTGCTGATTGAATAAAATTTATCATGTCCATGAACAAACCAAAGTATCTCGAGTCTCTTGACATACTTGATGAGACTCTACTTGATGTCTCCTCGGGGGGGGTCACGGAGGATGCCCCATCAGATATGAGCATAGCCCAGTCCAGCACACATGACTCTTCCCATGTTGAATCAAAATCAAGAAATCGTCTCCCCCCCCATGACACGCCAAATGGAGGGGGGGGGTTGCCTACAATCCACCAATCCACCAAATCTCATCACAGTCAGGATTATGACCTACACCGCGCCTCATTGGAAAATGAATATTTGCGCAAAATAAATTCTCAGCTTTACACCAAGTTGAATAGTCCTACCAGTAAGAGTGAAGTCGACTCCCTGCTGGCTGTAGTTCCAGATGATTTTGATTTGAAACCAGAGGAATTGGAATGGACAAATAAAAAAGTCGCCGAAGTGGAAAAGGAACACCGGGCTGAGTTGGATGCATTGAAAGTCGAACAACGGGCCATGGATGGGATGGTCAACGAATTGCGTGATCTCTTGGAGGTCGCGTGTCGTCAGCGGGATGATGCGAGAAAGCATGTGGCCACACTCACGGCTGACAAGGATGTGCTTGCGAATAAAGTGTTTGATACTGGAAGACGATCAAATGCGAGTAGTATCACAACCGAGTTACAGACGCTGAAGAGTGAGGTGACCATGTTGGAGAGCCAAATGGCTTCCGTCACAAGCGAGAAGAAACATATAGAGAAGAAATACAAAAAGGCAGCGCACATTTTGGACAAGACCATGAGGGAGAGGGATAAGATCTATGTCAAGTACAAAAAGAAGGAAGAATTGGCAGGGAGCGTTGCCCAAATGTCCACGAAGCTTGTTGACGCAATTGGCAAGAAGGCCAAGCACTGGGAGGACAAGTATAAAAGCTCAACCAAAGCACTCGACGAGGTCCAAGCCGAGCGAGATGACCTCAAATTAAGCATGGTCCGGCAATCCCAACAGGGACTTAATGAAAAAGTTGACACTTTGTCAAATGTGGGGGGGAAGTCGGAGCAGCGAACTAAGAATTTAGAGAGAGAGCTAATAGATGTTCGATCGACACTGATTACCACGAACAAGGAGAAGAGTGAACTGTTGAAATCAAAGAGAGCTATGACTGAGGAGATCAATACCTTAGAGAGCGAGGTGGACAAAATTACTGCTGAAAAAGAGGCTGATGTTGAAGAATTACAACAGGAGTTGGCTTCACTGCGAGAGCGCCTTGATGATTCCGAAGAGAAAGCAGAGAAGCTCACAGCTGATTTGAAATCAGCTCGAGACCTGCTCAAGATTGCTGAGACATCCATGCAAACCTTTCAGGATGATCTGAAGGC
The DNA here is from genome assembly GCA_036939945.1 of Thalassiosira sp. AJA248-18. Taxonomy (NCBI): domain Eukaryota; phylum Bacillariophyta; class Thalassiosirophyceae; order Thalassiosirales; family Thalassiosiraceae; genus Thalassiosira; species Thalassiosira sp. AJA248-18. The sequence continues at coordinate 12,364 of JALLBF010000071.1, forward strand.
AGCACTCACGGAGAGGGACAAAGTGCGCAAGGATATGACTGCAAAGCTTGAGGAGAAAGAACTTTTACCAAAACAACTTAGTGCCAAAATCGTAGATCTCGAGGCAGATCTACTAGAATCGAGGCAGAATGAGGAAAGGCTTGCTTGTTCTGTGAAGTCGTTAGAGATCAGTCATACAGAGGAAGTGTCACGCTTAGAAGACGAGAAAAAGGAAGCCATTCAGGATTTGGAAAAGAAAATGTAAGTGAATATTTCTTTTGCTACAATTGTTCAATTCATGCCTTCAAAATGCCGACGCTAACGAGTCCTGGGTTGATCCTTCATCAAAATAATGACAGGGATGGAATCATTGAGGAATCATTCAGTGCGATGGATAGGCAGTTGAGAAGGGCAACACTGGAGAAAGAAGCAAGTTTCAGGCAAGCTGAAGCTTTATCAGTTGCATTGGCTGCCTCGAAGAGGGCTGGATTATCAGCGGATATTCACCCAGATGATGCCAAGATACCCGAAAGGAGACTGTAAGTGTGCTTGGATATTGGTTAACTCGCGTATTCTTGAATGATGCTGATTTTTCCATGTTCAAAATAATTGCAGGAGTGAAATCGTCGAGGAATCAATGGGGCCAATGAATGCACAGCTGAACAAGGCAATTTTGGGGAAAGAAGAAAATGCGAAGAAAGCTAAAGCCTTGTCAGTTGCGTTAGCCAATGCCAAAAAGGAACAACAGGACTTGGAAGAGAGAGTGCATGCACTTCAGGTCAATGAACGTGTACTCGTTGAAAAGGAAAGGGAGCGCTCTGAGGAAATGAAACAGGTGGTTCAGCAGGTTCCTGATGCAGAATTGCGGCTTCAAGATAGTGAAGCATCGATGCAACAAGAAATAGATAGCCTACAGAGAGATTTGGCAGAAGTTACTGCAGCCAAAGATACAGAGGTTGCGAATCTGCAGAAGGAGCTTGAAACTGCCATATCTGCAAGGGATGAGCTTTTGGCCGAAAAAAACTCGATTCCGAATGAGACGTTTGCCATCTCAAGGAATATGAATGGTGATCTCTCAGCAGCCAACGGCCCCATGCAGCAGGATATGAGTACAGAGCTTCATGGCGCCAAAAACGCGGCTATGCAAGAGCAAGAACGACTCAATACCACGATTTTATCTCTCGAGGAAGACCTACTTGAATCCAAGCAGAATGAGAAAAGGCTTGCTGCTGCTATCAAATCATTGGAGGTCAGCCATGCTGGAGCAATGGCTCGGGGGGAAACGTCCAATGGTCAGGACCTGGAACAGAAAATGTAAGAGCATTTTTTATTTTGCTTGTCATTGTTCAATTGATCTCTTCAATACTAATCTTGCTGGGTCGTGATTGGTCTGGCAATTCATGGCAGGGATTGTATTATAGAGGAATCACTTAGCGCAATGGACGAACAGTTGAAAAGGACAATTTCAGAGAAGGAAGAACATGCCAAACGGGGGGAAATGTTGTCGCTTGAGCTTGCTGTTGCCAAAGCTGAGAAGAAGCATTTAGAGGAGAGAGTGCTAGCACTTGAGGCAACTAAAAATCACGGGGGAGGGGAGGAAAGGGAACGATATGCTCAAATTGAACAGGTGATTCAACAGGTGCTTGATGCAGAGTTTCGGATGCAAGAGAGTGAAGCATTCATGCAGCGTGAGATGGATTCCCTACAGAATGAACTGGCAGCAATTACTGTGGCTAAAGCAGCAGAGGTTGCGAATCTGGAGAAGCAGCTGGAATCCGCCACAGCTGCAAGGGATAAGCTTTTAGCTGAAAGAGAATCGATGCAAAATAACATCTCATCACTGGAAGCAGACTTACCAAGACAGCAGGAGGAGATGCTGGCTTCTGATGGGACAACACCAGAGAGCAGTCACGCAGAGCAGTTCTTTGATGCAGAGGCAGTGGCTTGCGTCGTGGAAGACGAAAATAAAGCCATTAAACAGAAAGAAGACACTACAAAAAAAGAAAAGAGTCCATCATCTGTGATAGACACCGCTAGCCCAGATGATAACGAACGGGATAGCAAGATTACATCTCTTGAGGCAGATCTTACATCTCTCGAGGCAAATCTGTTCGAGCAAATTAAACAAGTGATTCAACAGGTGGATGATGCCAACTTAGAGTCAGATCGGGGTAAAGCAATTGGTGGTGCCAAAGCGACAGAGTTTGGGGATGAGAAAAAGCAGCTTGAAACTGATGAGCTCTTACCTGAAGAAGACTGTGACACTATTCACAGGGAGATGAATTCTCTCTTGGATCCAATACTCAATGAATAGGCCAGTCGTCTCGTGCCCCATTCTTGGTCCTCCATTTTTATGCATATCTTTTTTGCATACCAAGGCGTTTGCAACTCCATTATCTGACAATTCTGTCGATTTGTGTCTTTTTGTTGCCTGTGTTCTTGTAATGGGACAGTAACAACAACTTACTATTAAACAAGTATACTCATGGGCTATGAACAATAATGAATCATAAAGTAAGCTCAGCAATGAATCGTTAGGTGGGAGGGGAAGCAATTGGATCAATAGACGAGACTACAGATAAACCATTTTCGTGTTGTGTTATTTTTTAGTCAGATGAAAAGCAGAAGACAACCAAAGACAAAACACACATCAATACATTTATCCCAACACGCATGCAATTACTCTCAATTTTAGAGCAAAATTTGTCAAAGTCGCTCCTGTCACAGCTATGGGTAGTACGGCTAAGTAGCTACCTAACTAACGCTTAAATCAATGGT
>JALLBF010000072.1:0-22187 GCA_036939945.1 Thalassiosira sp. AJA248-18
AATCCAGTGTCTTGCGATTAATGTGAAGCTAGCTCGCGGGGGGTGTAGGTTGGGGTGAACTATGTACTAATTTGGCGGCTGTCGGCGGTCAACATTGTTAGCGCGATTTGTAACAAAAAGTGCGAGGGAAAATTCGTGGTCGACCCCCCCCCCCCATTCTTGTGTTACGTAGGATGGAAACCTATCAGCGATACGGCCAAGTGGAGCCGCTGAATCCATCGCCTCTGGCCATCGCGAGCATTGACGTCAATGAGTTGCATGCATCATCGACGATGAGCACAAACTCTATGCTAAATAGTAAAAAATCCTAGGTAAAAATAGATATCAATTAAAACCCAGCTACCCCGATCTCGTTGAACACCTATGCAAGCGATCCGCGGCGGAGGATTGGATGCAACAATCAATCTGAGGCCATAGGATAGGGCGGAAGCGGATCCCATGGTGGGAGGGTGATGAGAATGGTCAGAGGTACGTACGGCACACTATTCCTACATAGAAGAGGGAAAATGGCGGATGACGAGAGCGTTCCCGCCAGAACCGACTTAGCTGGAAAGCTGTTAATGTCCGCGTTGAGCAATTTAGAAACACCCACCGTAATCCTTCCCAAATTAAGCCTTGTGCTAATTGGAAAACACCACAGGAAAGAGGAAGAGCAGAGCTTTCCAACGCTGTATCAAACACCAACTAACTATTAATAGAAGGGATTCTATGATACTTTACACTACGCCTAGATACGAGATGGGCTATTCCTCCTATTGCTGTTAACCAGTATTAACATTTTAATTGTGAACTGAACTGAACTGCACATTTGTCTGTCATTGAGGTTGAAGCAAGGCAATCCATTGTGTCTGCAAGTGTTGGGAGACTTGGTATGGGGTGGAGCCAGGATATGACAACACTCCAATGGTCCTTGGATGTCTACCACCTGTGTCATGTGTATTCTCAAGCTCCCAGCAAAGGTGCTACTTTTTCAGCTCCAGCCAAACTTTGAGACCCTCCTTAGGTACGGGAATGGTGGTTCGAGGTTGAAGCAGGACCATCCATTGTGTCTGCAATTGTTGTGAGACTTGGTATGGGGTGGGGCCAGGATATGACAACACTCCAATGGCCCTGGGATGTCTACCACCTGTGTCATGTGCGCTCCTTTGTACCTATTACTGCATCGTCATCTTAGTATCTCTAAGTTGAAAGCTTTTTTCTTCTTGGTCAGTATAATATGGGGTATCTGAGTCTTGAATATTGAACATGGACATTGTCAAAATGCATAATTTCTTGTCGTGATTCATAAGCAAAACAAGTACCGAGTGCTCAAGCAAAGAGCAAATCCTTACATTGAGATCACTGTGGCTAGCACTCATGGCTACTGCCGATTCTCAAGAAGGTATTCAACTGATGTTGCAGTAAAACTCACACCCACATAGTATCTTAAGTTTTTAAGATGAAATGATTTCAATAATTAAATGAATGAATCGAACGAGCAATAAGCTTGGCCACTAGAAGGAACGGTGAAATTGCCAAAGTCAATTTTTGAAATATAATCTGCACAAATCACCAGCAAAATGCGAGCCAAGGCACAATTGAAATTCAAGTAGGAGGTAACTGAATAAACCTGAAAAGAGATGTGAGAATCAGACATTAAAGATAAACAACAAGCAAGACTATACACAAACAATAAGCGAACTCAATAAAATAAGCCAATGCAGGTGTGTCTCCAGTAAAAAGGAAACAAAGTGTGACTCAAATAAGACAGGCGCAACGAAGGACGGGATTGGTAAATTTTGAATTTTAATTTTAGTTGCCATGACCAAGCAGTTCTGTCCTTTTCGTTGCGCCTGTCTTAAATGATGTCTCACAAAAATGTTGAAGGGAAAAAAAATCAGCTAACTCAAAAAGTCATTTCAGTTGCCTCTCTAGCAGAAAGGAAACAAATGGTCAAATGAAATAATGACTTTGCTCTCTTGATTTCAAGTCCTACCATATTACCCGTTTAGATATTACTTACAAAGCTATCAATTCTCCCTTTCGATCTACACGTCCACCAAAACAACTACGTCCAAGCTGCTGAGTAAAATGGAAATTTCTACGCCAACCCATTGCAAGAGATAGGATTTGGTCATGAAATGAATTTTGGTTGGTGTCTCCGAAGCAAGTCAAAAGTCTCCAAACGACCACAGGATCATCCATACGATCCACGAGGATCTCTTTTGTGCTGGTATGCCTGGGGCTGAGCTCAACTCTCAGAACATACACCTTCTTTCCAAGGTCATGTAAATTCTTGGGATTTAGAAAAGGATTTCAATCTCTTTTGGAAAGGCTTCGATAAGATTTTTCCCAGTTGAATTTCAGGATAATCATGGTTATTGTACATGAAACTAAAAGCTGCATTTTCCGTTGCATCATAAGTTGATCATACTCCGGTTCATTAAATCTTGGGTCGTCCTGAAGCATTTCGGGAATCGCCCATGGCGTGTAACATTCATATAGATTATTCCAATTGTCGAGCTTAATGTGATAGTCATATTTATTCTGGATTGTTGGTGTGGAAGTTTGTTGATGATTGCAATAATTGCTGCCAATGGGAGCCTGTAAAAATCGAGCAAGCCTTTGTCACTCGGATGGATAGCTAGCGTACTCATCAGCTCTTCCTGGGCATATTCAGATAGCTTTGGGGGACCCATCACTCTTGTATATTATTATTTTGGCACCTACTAAAAAGAAGAAAGAACTGAACAGGCTTTCGATGAAATATCTGCTCTCTGGGCTCTGGGAGCGGCGAGCGGGCTAACGAAAACTACTGAGATCTGGGTGTAGAGGCGGACTGGTCCTGAAAGTTTGCCAATGTTGGGATAAAAACGATAGGGACCCGGTGCATCATAGCGGCGGCAGGAAGTTTGCGTCGGGTCGAGGGCCGAGCGACGAGCGAGGCAGGGGAGGAGGGAGGAGCTAGCAGAGGCTAGCAGCTAGCAGGAGTTGGATCCAGATTCACTATTAATAATTCCTCTGTTGAACTGAGCAGTCTACAGGTTAGAAGGGACGCAGGGTTGGTTTCATCTCAGAGATCTCGCCATGGCCATGGGTCATGGAGTAGTTAGGTTTATACCTGTTCGTACAGTATGATAGTCAAGAGTAGTCACATTAGTCAACCCGAAACTTATTATACACCCTAAAGAGGGTAAACTATTGTTATTTCTGCTATGGGTTCACATGGAGTGCTTATGGTCAATAATGATGAACAAAATCCTGAGTTATTTGATGTTAATTTACCGAGGGTATCTTGGGCATTCAATTGCCAGATTGGAGATTCGCGGAGTCCTAAAGATATTTCACAGTAATGCCGTTGGCAAATCTTACTTTGTGCGCTTTCGTTTCCTCTTTTTTCTTGCCTCTCTATCAATTCCCTCTAGCTGTTGGTCATCAATATTGTACCAGTCCAAAGCTTTTGCACATGGCTCGTTTTCCTCTCGTCTTTTGTTGCGTTTGTTCTTTGTTGTCATGCCATCTTTTACAAAGTTGTACATGGACTCATCGTAGCTCACGAATTTAATGGCGTATGATGCATAGAAGTCATCATAATGAGTCAAACGTTTTGCGAAGTCAATGTTAGATAGATCTCCATCATCAAGTCTCAGAGCTCTTGCTTTTGCGGCACTACTTGCCTTTTCGCGACTTTCCCTGTCAAGCCTGTCATCGCACTCCTTTCCTTCATAATTTGGTTCTGGCTCGTTGTTGACTAAGCGAATCAAACGTGTTGGCCCCGGTGGACTTGAGTCAGACTCACATGTCTTCAAAATTTTGTTCCGCAAATATTCAATGTATCCATGCCAATTTCCCCCTGCGCAATTCAATGACTGTTGTATATCACGGATGATGCATTGCTTACTGATCGAGGAAACACAATGAGCACGGGTTGTCCCTTGTAGGTAGTCTAGGAGAATGTATTCCCCACAGTATTCCCACCCAAGTGAACTTTGTTTGACTGATCGCATGACAAAGACAGAAAAGGGAGTTGTCAAAGGATCATATCCATCTTCCTCGGGAAACATTGTGACATGCCCTGATGGCTGCCCGGCGTATTTTGGGGCACCGCTGGATATCAGCAATATTGCATATCATAGCGACAAAAGGCGTGAGAGAACATGCTTCAGTTGCATAGTATGCAAATTTCAGTCACACTCACAAGTTCCACTGACAATTATAAGCCATTGCATAGCGCCCATCCATTCTGGACAATCGTTTCTCAGGAAATTTTGAGTATAAATGAGAAGACTGATTGCCCCCACCAAGCTTCATCATGCCAATTTTTGCCTGCCGAGCAAGCAATACACGATCACCATACTTTCTACTATTCTTAGCTTGTCGTCGCTCGAGATCGTAGAATGTTGGCTCTTCCTTTACCAAAGCTTGGCTATCTGCCTCTAACCCCTGGTTATCTCCACCCAACCCCTGGATGGCATCTAACCCACTGCCCAGATCATCTAGATCAGACACATCAGAGAACCTAGAATCTTCATCAACTTCAGAGAACCTAGATTGCTCATCTTCGTCAGTTTCGACTTTTTCTTGTTTGAGTTCAGATGTAGATTGCGAGAATCGAGAATACTCATCAGTATCATAGCCATAAGATGGTTCGCTCTTCACTTTTACTGAAATTGGTGTCACTAAAAAACTGGAGGTCTTTGATGACTCTTCTTTCGGTGCGGATAGTTGTGTATCATTTCCTCCCGGCAGGTCATCAATATCTTTCCAGGATGATTCTGATTCATTAACCCTATCACTACCGCGATCGTAAGTTCCAACGGGAATTTTGAACCGCCCATGACAACTGGGTAATGGACATGAAAGTGATTCAATTGGGAGCAGCCCACTATGAAGACTATTCTTTCTTCTGACGCAATTCAAGCACACATGATGTTTACAGGTGCCTTGAATATACTTCGTGTTGCTATCAAATTGATGACAACCATCACCACAACATTTATTCCCCTCGTGCGATAGCATTGGAGACGACATCATGGCTCAGATGGCACAGCGGCACCACAACGCTTCTTCAGATATTATTAGCAGTCTCCAGGTTAGATGAAGGGGCGCAGGGTTGGTTTCATCTCAGATCTCGCCGATAATCGATAATGCCAGATGGCCATGGGTACATAAGGGTACATACAGGTACAGGAGTACCTCTAGGTATGGTACCCTACACTAATTTAACCACACATTACACACATCATTAGATTTGCACATAGGAATAGTACAAAATGCTTTATGTCTCTATCTAGATCCTGTCCTCTCTGTGAGGAGAAATCTTTTTTCGTGGAACACCATTCCAATCTATTCCAATTGTCTCCACGAAGAAGATATATATTATGGTTTCCATTGAACTAACCCAAGAACACGGCAAGTGCATTGCTGTCCTCGTCCTTCTCTGGATACAACAACAGCTCGTCTTCGCCATTGCTGTAGCTGTCGCGAGGAAGAAATCGGGCATCGACGCGCCAACATTATACCCAAGGGACTCTGAGATCAAGGCACTGAATCTATCCGCCGAACAGGTTGATTCGTACATGTGCGCCCAGCGAGTGCACCAAAACAATGTGGAATTCCTGGCATGTTACTTTCCTATTATGATTTTGGCAATGCTTGGTTATCCATCAGAAACGCTCTACGCAAGCACCGTTGTATTTCTTGGTAGAATGATCACTGCTGTGGGATATTACAGCGGCGCTAAAAAGCGTGTCATGGGAGCATGGTTCCACTTTGGCGAGTATTATACAGTCTACTTAGCAGGGAAATTCGCGTACAACCTCATTACGGACGCTTCAAAATGAGCAATTGTACTTTATTATTGGATGAATATTAAATACCTTTATGCATGGAGAGTGTGAAAAAGATTCTCAATCAAAATTGATGTGTGTCCGGGTGTAGTGAGATACATTATTCCTTTGACGGTGGAAACGATAGGGTTCACCATTTGCAGATACCTTGGTGTATGATATGCATTTATCACCAATGCTACCATCGTAACATCGTAATTAATAAAATAATATTTAGAAGGAAGAGTAGGTTAACCAATTAGTATTGATTCATTATTCTAGCCCTTCTTCACTTAGGGAACCAGAATTTAAAAAAAAGATTTGGTCTCACCCCTCCCTCATTTTTTGAGCAATATTGTCATTTTTGCAGAACCAATGCAATCTGTGAAACCATAGCTAAATAGGACGAATGACATGGCTTATCATCAATTAGTACTGCTTCATTTAAACTCTCCTGGAAGTTGACAATCATGTTTGATGATGGGGGGGGAGTATGCGGATGAGGCGGTGGTCGGCGCTGAGAGCAGAGCAAGTAGACTGAGCTGATGGAGCAATGCAAATGATGATTGCACACTTCAACGATTTGTGAGACCACATTGTGGACTTTTGATTGATTGGATCATCCATTGCTGCTACGAAATCGGCGTGTCGACGAACACATGCATGAATCGTCAGCAATAAATCTGCATAAGCGATGAACACATGCATGAATTGCCAGCAGGAAATCTGCGAGCAGCAATAAATCTGTGTAAGCGACGAACACGTGCATGATTCGTCTGTAAGCATTTCACGCCAATCATTCTTGACGCAGGTCTTTGGCTACATCGTCAGCATGACAAGGAGCGAGGAGAGAGGGGATGGCATTGTTGATTTGGACACGGCCATGTCATTGACATGCACTGTTGTGTCCATTTTTTCCTTTGTGTTAATTCCTATGTTAAGGCGGATCTGCTGATATTAGATCTAATAACACTTGTTTCACACTAAATGATACGGTTTCACAAAATTAACTAGCAATATACGTAGACCTCCACCCCTCCCTCACTTTTTGAAAACACTGGCGACCAAATCTTTTTTTAAAATTCTGGTTCCCTTACCACCCCATCTACTCTTGTTCACTCTCACTTCCTCCGTCATCGTCAGTTTTGCGTGACTTCTTTGGACCCTGTTTCCCTCTAGGTTGCTGTGGACATTCTTTTGTGAAGAGTATGCTTGATTTAACTCAGGAACAGGCCTTTTAACTCTTACCATCTAACACATCATGGTAAGTTATTTATTACCAGTACAACTCATCATCATGAGGGCAGATTTGCGGACACGGTTTGTACCCTTCAGTTTTCCATGTGTACCACTTAACATAAGTCCAATGTGCGAGACCCACTTTTTGCCACTTTCAACTGCTGCTTCACATATTTTAATAAGTATTGCTAATCTTGCTAAAAGGAAGCGCCATATATCTATGGTAAGCAAACCAATTGAGTATTGATTTATTATTCTAGTCCTTCTTCGCTAGCTACCCCCCCCCCATCTAACCTACTCTTCTTCACTCTCACTGCTTTCGTCATCCTCAGTTTTGCGTGACTTCTTTGGCTGTTTTTCTCGAGGTGCATCATCTGGCTTCTTATCATCGAAGACCTATTTCAGACAAAAGTTGAAGATAATGAATGGTTGGATTACTGAAACATGACATATAATTGAATAACAAAGAGATTGAATGATGTTTCCACACCTACCTTGAAATTTGACACAAGATTCCTTGAAAAATGTCCAATTTCCGCCATTAAATCATCAGTACTTGTGATTACCAGGCTGTCATCCTTCCAGATCTCAGCCACTGGACGCTTAAATTCAGAGACAATTGCCGAAAATGGTTGTGGCTTGAATGCATCTGGCCTCCAGATCATAGCAATGACATCTGGAGCGAACTCATTGTAGAAAAATACTGCATAGTCGTTGTACTTTGAGCGGAGTGCCTTGACAAGGGCCTTCACTGGTTGCCACTCATGCTTTTAGAAGGGAGGGAAAATCATTGGATGGTTAGAGATGGAAGACGTCAATTTCAGCAACATCAGTAGGATATCAAAACCTCAACTTACAAGCGTATCTTTTTCCAGCACCAAGTTCTTGTAATGCTTCTTCCTCAACTCCTTCGGCCCGGCATACCTTTTCTGGAGACTTTTTTCAAAAGGACCATTTTCATTCGCACTTGATGTTGCACCAATAGCACAGTCAGCATTAGTAGAAGAACAGCCCGGATCCGTGATGTAACTCGTGTCAACACGAAGCAACGCACTGTAAGATGTGAGCGACGCAGAACTTTCCTGAAAAGCAGCCACCCAACCATTTCCCACATTTCCATTCATAACGCAGGATGTTAAATGATTATGCGAGCATTTTGCCAGAGCTGCTGCCCGAGAAAGCACAACCTTTTCAGGGAAATTGGCAGTGATAGTTGGAGCCCATACCTTTTCCATCGCGTCAGCAGGTACTCCCGGTGGAGTATTCTCGTTTTCCCCAACTACCTTGGAGCCGGCCATTTCCTCCACTCCATCGTAATCGGCAGGAGAAACGATATACATGGATGGACCGTTTTTAAGCTCCGGCCCTCGGATAGCATTGAACTGAGCGTGTATCAACCCACGGTCCTGGGATGTGATATGGTTCTGGGGATCAACAATTAGTGGCTCCCTGTAATGAAAAGCCACACGTGAACGAATGAAACATATTCAGTCAGTTAAATATGATACAGCAACAAGAGGTATCAACTCTTTGCATTACAAACATACCTAGCCCAGTCATGCGTGGAAAGCAATCGTAAAAACCTGAGAAATCCAGCCACCACAGTGGAAGGAGGTGTGTCTATCAACCCAATCTTGGAGTTGGATGACTTCTTTTCAGTTGTGGTTTCGGTATAAATCTTGGCAACCATCAATTCAATAGCATCCGTCGATATCATATCCGAAAGCATGTGTGATGCAACCCAACGATGGGCAAGGCGGACCACCGACGATGCAGATGGGTGCCGAGTGTGTACAGCATGGATGAGGGAATGGTGCATGGCACCCCTAATATGACGGTTGATTAAACTCTGTTTGATTTTCAATACAGAGTGAACAGAAAAGTGAGTTCTGCAACTCTGAAAAAGGAGAAAAAAAAATGAAACATATCCACTCACCAATCGAAGGGCTTGCGCCTCTTGCGTCGGGTTCCTTAGACTACGAAGCATTCTCAACTCTTGATCCGCACGAACAATGATTCTCCAAGAATAGCCACGATATCCAATATCCAAATAATTCGGTGTTACATCCATTGGACCACCAAACGAATCAAGATCAGCAGCATTATCATTTCCTCCTCCTCCTTCTTGCTTCATCTGTTCAATCCCCTCAGCTAGCTGAACGAGCATGGCACATTTGGCAGCACCCATGGCATTCAAGGAGGTGGGCCATTTCGAACTTCCCTCAAATCGGATTTGAATGAGGATGGGAGATCCTACATTTGCTCCTGACACCTTGCGCTCATCACCGCTAGCACTCCCACCCAGTAGAGGATGGGGTACGGGCGGGAACAATGCCGAATACCTTAAACACGGCGAGAGTGGTTCAACCTCATCAACGGAAAGGGGCAGACCCAACTTGGATACCTTCTTATTTTTTCCAACCGAGGTCTCGTAGGTGTTGGCAGTATTACGACGAAGGAAATCCGATAGGGAATCAAATGCACTCATGACATTTTTGTGCAGGGCCAACGAGTCGGAAAATGGAGAAGAGGAGGGTGATGATGATGGTGCGACTGCTACTACTCCGTCAATGAAGGATATCATGTTCCTCAACTCAAACGCCACCGGATTTGGCATTATTGCATCCTTTCGTTGTTTCTTCATAACCTTCTTCCCATCGGTGAAATGCAATTTGACAATATGCTGTACGATCCTCTCGACAATACCGCCCATGGATCGATCCATTCCTGAAAATTGCACAATATCTCCTCTGCCAGAAGACGAACCCGCCGCCGACGCTGACGGCGATGGTTGTTGGACAGCATTATTCCACACCACCGCACGCACGATAGCCCCATCCTGAAACCTCCTCAACTGAGCCTGTTGTTCCCCCCACAAAGCCACAAAGGCATTGGAACCCTCGACATCTTCTGCTGGCGGGCCACGGTCCACGATGCGTCGTGAGGTGTTTGGATCAATGCGTATTCCCACCACTAGAGAAGATGAAGAAGGGGTTGCTGCTACAGGCGACATGGGAGGACGCTCTCCGATTCGTGCGGCATATCCAAACAAGGAGGAAGAAGAAGTACCTCGGATGGGAATGGTTTGACATTGGTCACTGTCCACAATACTCTTGGAGGCATCCTCCTCACCACCACCATCAGCATCACCACCATTGTTGGTAATGTCACCATTTCCACACGTAAATGCCCGAATCGCTGTGACACGATCGCCCAAAGCACGGGATAATACCTCCACAACACTTCGACAGACTGATTCATCGTATCCCAAATTGTCGACATCCTGCCCCCACACCGCCGATGATGTAGCAGCACTAGCATTCTTTTTCCCATGCTTCTTCTTACCACCACCACTAGATGTACCACCACCACCACCACCATTATCAATCATGTTCATCATCATAATCTTTGGTACAGCACCCAAAGGCACCCTAACATACGCATCATATCGTGTCCAAAATCGATTCGTCTCCAGAAATAATTTGTGAAAAACACTGTTTCCACCAATTTCACCACCACCACCACTTCCCCCACCCAACTCTTGTTCATGACCATGAATATATCGCAATGCCGTATAAGCCTCCGCACGCGATTCACGAACAAATGACGGTGAGAGTCGTGCTAGGTAATTCAATGTCATGGTTGGATCGAGTAGGATTGGACTATCGATGTGAGAATCATTGGGTATGGAGGATGAAGAAGAGGAGGATGATGTGGAGGAGGATGTATAGCATGCCTTGAAACAATCGAGCAATGTCCTGGGACCATTATTGTTAGTAGAATCGTCGAGGTAGAGACGAGATTGGGGACAATGCGCAATGGTTTGGGATTCCGTCTTGCCTTTTGTGGGGATTACAAATGCTGTCTTTTTCTTCATTTTGCCTTCCCGCACGGCCGCCGCTGATGATGTCTTTGAATCGATAGAATCCTCACCCAACCAATCATTCTCACTCCAAAATTTCATAAAGGTGGTAAAAGCCTGGATGCACCCCATGCGTTTTCCAATGGCCTTGGTTCGATACAGGTACACCAAAAGTATGGCAAGTGTCGTGGTGGTGAATCCATCGTGTCCCCTGAGGAAACCACGTTGCAGTGCCCATACCTTTAGAAGAAGTAATGTTTCGTGGAAGGATGATGTTGGATTGGTTGAAGCAGTTGAGGTGAGCGTCATGAGGGTGGAGGAGATGAGATGTGATGTGGATAATAGATGAATGTCTTCGGCGAGTGAGTTGGTATAGTGTGGTGTGCTATTCAAGATGTTGCTGCTGCTGTTTTCGTTAGTGTGTTCACCATCATGTTGTTGTTTGGTGGTAGTGGAGGATGATCGATTGTTATTCCGATTGGGAAGGAAACGAGAACGTGGAATCCAACTGTTCCAAGAAGTAGCCTCTTCTTCATCGTCGCTGCTGCTGCTGTACTCGTCGCTATCAGCATTATCATGAGAGGAGTTGTTGTTTGGCACATTGACCTGTTCTTGCTTGACACCAAACACGAGACGAATTCGAAATCTCAATTTATCCTTCTTCTTCTTTGATTCACCACCACCACGCTTGCGCTTCCCCTTCTTCTTCTTGTTGTTCAATGATTCACCACCATTATCAACATTATCCAATAAGGGAGGTGTCAAGACCAATCCCACCTTGCGCGAATCACCAAAGATATTTGTTAGATGGACGGCACCAATTTTGGAACGATGTTTCTTCTGGGAGAGTTGTTTGGCAATGTGGACTGCTAGGATGTTTCGTTTCTGTTGGTGGTTGTTATATTTTATTGTTATTAGATGCATGATGGATAGTAAATGTTTGAAAGAGAATACAAGAAAAAAATACCATAGAATGAGAGCAAACTGCATCATATCTATATATATAAATAAAACACATCACTCACATCAGTATAACGATGATTCAAATAATCCTTTCCACCCACAAATCCCCCACCATCACCATCACTATCATCATTATTCACCAAAACTGCCACATCCAACATTGGCAATACATTTCCATTAGCATGTCGATTGGATAAACCAGCATTACCAATGTGTGCAAATGATCCTATTGGATGGAGTGTTAGGGTTGATCCACCTTGGAATGGGAATGACCATGATGTTAGTGGATTATTCTGTTGTTGGTGTGTGGTGGTTGATTTGGCAAACTTGTCGGAGAGGAGGGGGATGCGATATCTTGCTGCTGCTGTTTTTGTTGAGTCACCACCACCACCACCACCACTAGCAGTAGCAGCAGGCAAAAGTGCCACATCCGGACTCAATGTAGCCTCCCCCAAACCATCCATGACATCCTTGACCATACCCAAATAATGACGCACATTTGGTGCCCATTTGGCCTCATAATGTGCCGACTTATCCTGACTACCACTTTCATACTCGCCCTTGGTATTTGCATGAGGGGGATGAATGTGTAAAAATGATTCTTGGAGTAATTCCGACGTTTCGAGACGGAGGAGGTTGGATCGTGCGAGGGCGTTGGTGGCACTGTTGTTGGGTTCAGATGATGATGATGATGATTTGTCCCGTTTAGTAGTATTGTTGCTGCTGCTGTTGGGAATGATGAGTTGGGATGCTGCCATGAGGGCAGCATCTTCTTGTGGGGCTGCGGGCATGGTTTGTTGTTTTTTGTCGAGAGAGAGGTTCGTTTGGCTCTTTTCTTTGGCTGTGGGTTTTGTACTGCAAAGGAGGAGATGCCCCTTTTATTACTTTCTGATAGCAACAGAGTGAGATCGACTCGTCGAGCGAGGTTTGGTGCCTTGATTGCAGCTTGCAGCGCGTTGTTCTGTGGCAAATAATAAAGTGGGTGGGTGGTTTTATGTTGATTGGCTGGCTATGCTAGCTGTTGACGACTGTTGACTGAATGGAGGCGTTTTCGATCAAATGGATGGACGGAGGTGATGAGATTTGAAGTCTGTCCTTCGACCATCTAAAGATACACTTATTTCCCGCCATCTTTTGTGGAACGGACTCAACTGCCATCAACTGCCATCCCTCAAAAATATGTATCTTGCACACTCTCTACACTCTACGATACAGAGGGTGAGATGATTTTATGATTGCATCCCTCAAAAGGATCATGAAGCTTTGCAACGCATGTGGCGAGGAGCTACCAAAAGGCAGCTTTACCCAAAATCAATGAAAGTCGAATAAATCACAACGAAGATGCACAAGGTGTGTATTGTTTTCGGTCGAGAGATTGACGGTTCATCTGCTTGTGGTCTGTGCTCAACAAACCGCAAGCAGTGTAGAGAGGGATATAATCAACATATCATACCCGACTACGTGCTGTCTAATGCTATATGCAACACGGCGAAAAAAGTGTTAGCACAGAAGATGGTACAGTTTCCTATTATTTGTACAAAACGGCGTAGTTCACAGGAGACAACATATCGGAGGGCGAGGGCGTCACAGCCTCCGCCGACTGGATCATCTCCAATGCATGTGTCACGTTGGCGAAAACATCCGCTGGTAGTGACAATCGATTTAAAGATTTTGATCCCATCAAAGTCAAAAAGTCACACAGTCGGGTCCGCGCAGCGTGGTATCTGATTTCATGCTTGAAAGAAGGCAGAGTCGGCAGAGGAACATGTGCCAATTCCGAGATGTCGGATAACTCATCCCCCATTTATTTGGCGAGACTGTTGAGGACTGCATATATAGTGATCCGCTGAATGATTCTTTTGCCAAGGAAATGGTACAGCGCATCCGGCTATTCCCCAAAAGGCTGAAATCAAAAGGACACAGTTGTTGTGAATTTTCACATGAATATGACAAAGTATTGGTTAATGAAGAATTGGAAAGAATTAGATATTACAAAGATGGCTAGGGATATGAATGTTAGTTGAAATTTACCTGTGCCATATCCAGCCACATCACTAACAACCAACTCTAAAGGTTCAGATAAATGCATGTTTTATGAATCAATCATCTTGTTAATAATCTAGCCAAAAAGATATCATATTATGATCGATACACTTATTTGCAAACAACTATAAATTATTTTGATATTGCACCACCCGTGTCACATATGATTGACTTGATAGATGACTTGACTTCAAGTATGACCTCGTAATTTTACGTCTTGAGTATGCACACTTGAGTGGTATGATCACAACATGTATTGCAGCAGTCACAGGTGAAGAATGGCTCCAATGTGATGTTATCAGGACTACAATCTGCTTGGAAAAACTGCTCAAGTTCATCGTCCGAAAATAGCTTTTTGCCACGAAGGGCACAAACTTAGATTTGATAGACAAATCAGGATAGGAGATCACAAAGTGAGATGAGCGAAGATTCCGACTAAAAGCATTAAATGTCGCAGCAGTGCCAGCTTACCTTCTGATGGGATGGCGCCATTAATTTGGGTGTTGTGCAGATGAAGAAACTCTATAAAAGAAAAGTTGTGAGAAAAATACTTCAGGAGTAAAAGATACCATTATATACACCAATGCACCAACAGTAGGCAAGTCTCACCTAATTCTTCGCAAAGACCTAGCTCGGATGGCAATGTCCCTGTGAGCAATGGATTGTCATTTATTGTGAGGTCAGATAGCTTCTTCAAAGTTCCTATGTCCGTCTTCAAATAGCCTTCAAACCCTGGGATATTGTCGTGAAGCATCAGGGATTTGAGATTTGAGAGGTTATAGAGAGAGTCGGGTATTTTCCCTTCCATATACATGGTGAATAAACCCAACCTCTCTGAATATTGGTCGGCAGTTAATGACAAATGAACAATGTCAGAATTGAATAGCTGCCTTTTGAATGCACGTGTGACAATAAAAAATTCGACGTACCCAAAGAATTCATGTCTCCAATGGTAAATGGTATTTCACCAGAGATACTCGTGTCGTCCCCAAGCCAGAGCTCTCTTAGTCCGTCCAACTTTGTAATTTCTTGCGGTATGGTTCCTGTGAAGTCATTGTTTCCAGCATTCAGGAAAACTGTTTGAGTGGTATCAAATGAAGTACCGAGCAGGCAGGTATTAGATCCATCATTACACAGCAGAGAAGAACTAGTCGTTTTTGTTGACAAAAAGTGTCGCGCACCTAGATTGTTCAAACTGCCGATCTCTGAAGCAATCGATCCAGAGAAGCTATTTCCACAGATAGAGATATCCTTGAGAGATGCCAGTCGACCGATGTGAGACCCCAGAATCTTTCCGGATAGTCCCAGATTTATGCCATTTGCCTCATCGCCCCGGACAAACATTTTGTTCACAACAGTCCCATCGCTGCGAGTGTATGTCTGGTCGTTAAGGGTTTGCTCAGCAAGATTCAGCTTTACAAGATTTGTCAAACTGGTCTCGTCAGGGAATGTGCCACTTAGACCATTATACTCAAGCTCGCTAGTTTTGAGATAACAATGAAGTGGTGGTTATTAGATAGCTGGCATATGGTGCAATAGGTATGGTAGCAAAGATTTACTTACAGTTGCTGGAGGCTTTCCATATTTCCTATCTCTGGAGGGAGTGTTCCGATTAGGCAGTTGCCTTTCAACGATACTAAGGCAGAATACAACGAGGTGGTAAGCTAGAGGAATTGGATGCACTAAATGCGACAATCTACTTCGTACACTTACAAAGAGTAAGGTTTAGCTTGGCAATCTCTGCTGGGATTTCCCCTATCAAAGTGTTGTCGTCTGCAAAGTGACAGAGAGGCACAAAAATGAATAGTTTCACAAAGGATCTAAATAAAAAAGGAAACCCAACTTGGAACCGAAAACTCACTCATATCTAATCCTGTGACTCTATCGTTGCCACAAGTCACACCCCACCAATCACACTCGTCTTTGTTTGATAGCCACACCGAGTGCTCTTCAAATCGCCCGGCCTCATCGGGCACTTGGCATGACTCGACAACATAGTCTTTTTTGCCTGGTGATATATGATTTCCACAAAATTTCCATGCTAGAGAGTCGAAAGAAAAGGCCAGCAAAGCGAGAATGTATCTCTGGGACAACTTTTCATCAAGACGCTCAAGCTGCATTTTGTCCTGGTGCAAAATCCAATTCAGCGCCAAATGCCTTGGATCTTTATCTTTTGCCATACTATCCCAAGTTGCATTTCGTTGGAGCACATGTGATAGGATGTACGGCTTGATTGCTGCCTCGCGTTCAGATATTATAAGTGGTGGCGTTGGATTGTCGTCTACAGCTTCTTTTGTTGCAAAGACAACGGTTACAGCCACCACGACACTTTGGAATGGTTTGTCATGTGATAAAGGATTCAGAATGGATGTTGAAACATGACAGAAAAGTAGTAATATCAGATCCTAAGCTCACCAGATCACCAGCAAAGCAACAATAGTCCAAACTATGTATCGTCGTTGTTTGTAGAATGGGGTCTTGACTTCTGGAGTATATTTAGTGGCTGGGTACACAGGCTCATCCTCTGAGCTATCTACTGGTCTTGCTACAGCAAGTCTTTCTTCGTCAAATCCAAGTATTTGGGCAGTTTCATCAGCATTTGGCCTTCTTTCGTTGTTTTCGTCTAACTCTGTGTCTACGGGGATGCGAGCCACAGCTTTTGGTCTACGGAATTTTCTCCATGGAAATCTAGTGCCCTCATTCTCATTATTGCCTGATTCCTCACGATTTTCTTGTGATGTGGGCTCTTTCTCTTGTTTCTCTTCTATCTGTAGTTTCCTGTGCTTTTTATTGTCTTCACTGTAGTCACACAAGGTTCCGATAGGGACTGGTGCTTCGTCGTCTTCAGGAACATAAAGCTTTCCAACGCCTTTCTCTTGTTTCTTTTCTATCTGTAGTTTCCTATGCATTTCCTCTTCGCTGTATTCACACAGGGCACCAATAGGGATTGGTGCATCGTCATCTTCAAAAACATGAAGCTTTCCCATGTCATCGTGCAACTGGCTTTCATTTGACAATGCCACTTCGGTGTGCCCATGTTGGGAGCTGGCTGGAATATTGGTCAGATGAACTGTAGTAGTTGTTGTGACTGGCGAGGCAGTGACTTTCTTAGTTTGGATGATATGAGACCCATCGGGAAGCACCTTCGTGAATGTGACAGGAGGATACTCTTGCATTTCTTCTTTTGTCGTCGCTGTATACGAGAGACCACTGCCAGAATTGATTCTATGAGTCCTTGTTTTAACAATATGAGTGGTAACATGACCATCGGAAGGTGCATTTTTTGAGCTGGGCGCGGCAGCAAACTTTTCTGTCCTTGTTTTTGTAAGCAAACTGCCATCAGCCAGGCTTTGTTTTCTCTTTGTTTTGATGATGCGAGTGCCATCAGGAAGAACATGTGTGTGAGTCCACGATTTTGGTTTACCCTTTTGGTGGGTAAGCTGAGCTGCGTCGGGTGCCCCTTGAGAATCGTCACTGATGTTGTTCATATTGGTGATATCTAGTAGCAGAGCATTTAGAATTGAAATTGTTTTTCATTGAGCTCAATGTTTATGTGATAGTGAAAGGGTGAAAGTTATGCAAGTATTGCAACGAATCAAATCTTGGTCACCCGCAATCACACAAAAAAGAGAACCCTCATTTCCTGATTCATTACATATGTATCTACATAAAACTCATACTCCAGAGAGGTAGGTTGTTCAGGTACACCGCGCCCACGGGTAAGAAGGTGCTTGCAGGATTAATGAGAACTCTGTCAGAGATCATGAGCAAAGCAAAAGGCTGCGTTGCCACCCATCGCAGAGCAGGATTGAAATCTGTGCTGGCTCTCTAGCGAGAGAGAGATTGCGTGTTGGGTTGTGTGTGTTGAATATCGATTCCTCTGTTGGGATACAGCAGATAGGCGAAGAATATTTGGTACACCATACCTGTGGTAGAACCATCTCGTTTTGTATAAAGATAATAATAATATGAGGTGTTCATTCCAAACCAACCTCCTCTCGGACTACCCGAATGCCCATTTTGATTTCCATATCATCCAGAGCCCGTGCAGGGTTAACATAGTGGCCCATCATATTCAATCCAGGGGAGACGCCACCACGCGAATCTACTACTCTTTTGTTATCCAAATATTGCATCAGACACGCCGCAACGGGTATTGCAGTAAGTTCGTATCCATCTTCATGTGAGACTAGAATGCGGATACAAACACCATCACCTTGTTTCTCTGAATTTGAAGATTGCCCAGTAGTTGTAGGACGCTGGCGATGACCGGTTACTTCAGCTTGAAGTGCGCAAACGTGAGGTGGAGGCGACTGCCTCATCCCCCACCACATCAACTTGCCAAGTATTTGCCTCACTACCCCCCCTTTGGGTGCTAGTTTGATACCAATGTAAATAAACGGAAATAGTACCAAGTCAGTAAACCAGTTGGACCCGGCCATGTAGAAGCCAACATGTTGCAAGCTTGGATAAATTTGCGTCAAAGGACCCAATTCATCCATGTACATTGAGTAGCAATTTCTTTTTCCAATGGCGTCGTTGCAAAAGCGAATTTTACGCATTGACCAAGAGCTGGGGTTTGTCCATACTGCGTCGGTATAGACTTGACCGCGATAATGTTTCATTTCTTCTAGTAGTTCGTCAACAGCTTCGGTGTATGGCAAATCCTTACCCATGTTGAGGTACCCCCCTACAACTGCTGTATCGATATGCAAATCATTATCATCATTGCTGCTGGCCTCTGCCTCGATTATTTTGTCCGCTGCATAACGAACCAGAACGGACGGAAGGCCGGGATGATACCCCGCTTCGGTAATGAAGGTCAGTCCAGCCTCTTGGATGTCTTCTTCATATCTGCGTAGCAAGTCCATTTTGGTTTGAGACATCATGACGTCGAGATAGTCTACCCTGGCAGCCAGACAGGCAAGGATGACATTTTCCGCATATTCGGAAATCGGCGCGACGATTACGAGGATGTCGATCTGTCGGGTTTGCAAGGTAGTGGCGAGGATGGAAGATTCTTCAGAAGCATCAACGCGTGCAGTGGACAACCTAGATGGGGATTGTAACTTGGTAGCCAAACTATCGGCCCGATCCAAATGTCGTCCAGCGATGACGATGTGATAATCGTCCGTGACGGACAGAAGGTGTTTGGTTAGCCGTTTGCCAGTCTCTCCGTACCCTCCAAGAAGAAGTATTCGTGTTGACATCTTTCGTTGTTATTTACGGGAGCAAATGGCACGGTGGGTTCCTTGAAACAGCACATATTATGGTACCCACTACCCCAACTGAAAAGAAAGATGAACAGGACAGAAGAAGAATCTATCTTCTGATGAGAACCCCGCCATCTCGCTCTTCCCGCCATTTCAAGAAACAAAAAAGTTCCTTTATGTGGCGAATGGCCTACGCCTACTATGCCTCTCGCTCTCGCTCTCTCTAGAGAGACCTACCCGGCGCCCGACCGCACACCCTTTGAAATCTGGACACCAGCCACATACACCCCTCCATCATGACATGCAACAATACCAAACTCTTCAACTACCATGACGCTGTCATCTATTCCTCCGACCTAGCTCTTTTGGATTCTCCAACAGCCTGGCTCAATGATGCATGTATCAATTTCCAAATGACGCGTCTGCAGCAAACTCAGAAGGATGCAGGAGTGAAGGGAAGAGAGCAAAAGCGGCAGAAAAACGGAGTGGGTGACGATGGAGAGCGTGTTGATCAATTGGCCGATTTGTTTCTTGATCCGTAAGTGCCACAATGGTATCATTTCATTGTGATTGATTTATCTGGCTGGTGCAAAATATCCAACAACATACTTACCTCTACCTTTATCTCTCTTTGATTTTGTGTGATTTTTTTGTCATGCATATTGATTGCATATAGATCGGTAATTTCCTTCCTCGTGCATCAGCTTCCCGAAGACGACGAAGACTACGATGACGAGCTTGCAAACCTGAATGCATCCTGGAATTTACCACAGCCACCAACTTCTGGCCGCTGTGATGGGATGCAGAAATTGTTGGACTCAAAAAAGCAAATCAATACACACACAAAATCAAAACAGAAACATCAAAGAAAAAGGGTATTCATACCCATCAGCGATCAGTTCGGTGCGTCTCGGTCTGCATTCGCTCGTCCGGGTGGTGGATACCACTGGAGTTTACTCCTCTGGGAAATTAACACAATGTACTATGAGATTGACGATGGATTCAATGCTTTGGTAGACGTGGACTTTCGCCATTTTGATTCCTCCCGTGGCTGCAATACATCGGCTGCAAAGGCGGTAGCGAAAAAGTTGCACAATGTGCTGTGTGAATCCATGTCGGAGATGGATGGTGTTGCCAATGCTGTGGCTGAGGTACTGGAATGTCAGACTCCACAGCAAAAAAATGGATATGACTGTGGGGTGCTGGCATTGGGGTTTGCCGAGGCATTATCTGAATCAGATGATTATGGCTTTGTGAAGGGTCAATATGAAGCTCTTTTACAATCGGACTTTGAAGGAAAGGGGGGGCATGGAGAATTTGCATATGGGCTGCGTAAACGAATTGGTGATGATATTAGGGAACTGGCAAGAGAATATGCCACGAGCAATAAGAAATAACTCCAATAACTTCATAGTTGTATCTATGTGAAGTGCTTCTATTAATCATCCTTGTGTTTGTTAGTTTGCATTTGTTGCTCCCTCATGTGTTATACTTTCGCCCCAACCACATCAATTTTATTTGGAGTAGTCTGCACAGATCACCACCCAAAAACTCTGTCTTCGCGGTCTACTTTCTATCTTATTTTTTAGAGAATCATTAGCTCTTTCTCTTTTGCCTGCACAGCTCACCACCCAAAAACCCCATCTGTGCAGCTTCTCTTTTGTGTCCAATCGGTGCCACCCTGAATACCAAACACAACCTTACTAAAAGTGTTGGCAGATGATATCTAATGGCACTAAACAGCTCTTCTTGCTTTTGGAGACTCTCTAGATTTACGTACCCTCTCAAAAAGATGCTATTATTAGTTGTATCTAACTCTTTAGAATATTTTTTTTAGCATCCTATTTGGGCAATTCCAACCCCTATCCTGCCTACCTCTTGAATCCGATCAATACACTCACAAGGTTTCAAGGACCGACAGAGCTTTCCTGGGCATCCAAACGCCGTTTCTCCACCCCAACAAACTTTGCCAACCCCTCAATCGCACCAATAGCGTCAAGCGATTCATCCAACGTGGCAGTTTCAATCGCTGCATTATACAAATGATGTGTTTTCAATGCCGCTGCCGAATAACGATAGGAGTGAGCATTATTTGACTCAATGTCACATTCTTCGGTGAGCTCCAACACTCCGTCCTCGTTCGCTCCGAAACAGCTGTCGAGCTTATCCCATGCATTTTTCGCCTGGGCACTTGAAGCTCCATAGACCGAGACGGCAGCCTTCGCATCGGCCAGGGCAGCCTTGAGTGCCCCAGAAGATTCATCAGGGATACGAGCGAGCGATGGGTCCTTCAGCTCTAAATCCTTGATTTGGGATACCAAATCCTTCATCTGAGCAAACTTCGAGCTGGTTTCTTTGAGGAGGTAGGATAGAGAACGTATGTGATCATAGTAATCTTGCGGTGCATCGACAGTGTTAGGAAGAAGGCCATAGGCTGGCATGCTGTCGTTGGAATCCATCTCCTCGACGATGTCCCATGCCACGCGAGCCTCACTCGAAGTAGCTCCATATTCCTCGCTCATGCGGAGAGCATCAGCGATGGCTTCGGTTGCATCGGGGCGCACAGTTCCGTGCAGTGCAGTTTGACTAGAGATTGTGGGGGTAGAGTGTGAAGGAGAAAAAGCACCCACCGTCGTGGCGGATTCACTTGCGATGAATACGATTGATAAGATGCCTTTCAAATTCATGATGTTCTTTTTATGCTTTGTTCCTGCTGGTATTCCTTTGTTATGAAAGACTTTGTGAGAGCAGAAGATAAGATGCGGCTCTGGGTGAAGGTAGCAGGCTAGCAGGTTGTCGGTGGAGGAGGGTTCTCAAATTGCAGTCAGTATCTCTAGCTGTCAGTAGTACATATCTAGGATCTTGTGCGAGGCGATTGGGTTCTCATCTTTTCTTTAGCGATGATTGAACAACCCTGTACATAGGAATTCAAGATCGCCAAGATATTTTCTGGCTCGCCCAGCTATCGTATGCTGGAAGAAGCGCGAATATTTGTTTCCCCCCAGTAATGCCCCCCAAATATCAAGTCCCGCGGGGAGTTTTTCTCCGCGACGGGGAGAA
>JALLBF010000073.1:0-15032 GCA_036939945.1 Thalassiosira sp. AJA248-18
TTTGAGAGGCTAGGATATGCACCATGTTTTAGGATAGTTTCAGCGTAGATAGATTTACTCTTTACATAGCTCACACCAGCACCAACACCAACACCAACAGATATGTTTTGAGAGGCTAGGATATGCACCATGTTTTAGGATAGGTACTGCTTAGATAGATTTAATCTTTACTTAGCTCACACCAACACCAACACCAACACCAACAGCGGCAACAACATCAGCAACACCAATGCCCCCGCCTATGCAGACGCCAGCAATAACTACACCACCGGCACTCACAACAACCCACCAAGGCCACTCCCAAGCCAGCCCCTCCAGTGACCCCGGTGACAGCACCTACTTCCTCCAGGCGAACGAGACGCAACTCCTCTACATCCCGCTGCACTCCTCCGGCGAAGGCACATGCCAAACCGAGCAAACACCCACGCCCTCAATACCCCTCCCTACCAGACAGTCCCACTGTAGCTCATCCACAGAAACTCACAGCAAAATCAATCGCAGAAGAATTCGTCCGCTCACATGGAATCCCCTATGAACTGCGACTCAAACAAAAACGCAAACGGGGGACCCCGCCCTCAGACAGCAGAAAGGCACCTCGGAAGTAGTTCCTTCCAACACATCTGCAACAGCCGCAGTCTCGGCTGGCTACGGACCTTCGTGTCCAAGGTGGAGAAATCTTGTGGTGAAGAACTAACCACCTTGTTGTTAGGCTAATCCTTTCGACAACTCAAAAGACCGCATCTACAGACCCATTAGCAATGTATGAGAGTCCGAACACTAATCTGATTTACTAGGTATTATTTATTTATTTGGTATATTTCCCATGGCATTTGGTATTTCACAAATTTTCTCAGGCTATGTATGAGGGCATGATCCCAAATGGGTGTGAGCTTCTTGCTAAAATCCCAGATGCATCACCCGCTTCTGCTGTTCTCTGGTTGCACGTTTAGGTCGACCCTGAAGCAGAAAGGTTCGAAGGATCAGAACTTATGTGGGACAAGGTTGTTAAATCAATGGCAAGATGGGTGCGTATGGATGGTAAGATGGATACTGTCACTGATTATGAGCTCAATGACTCTCGTCTTGTCGCTTTTGGAGGTGGAGTGATGAGCAGTAAAATGTTCAGCAGCCGTTAGATGGGAGACGCTTGATTTGAATTACATATATTAGTACATGAGTAACTAAATAGAGATTGCATGCTGTATTCATTTATGTTCTATTCCAACTAAAGAAGATGAGAAAAGGATCAAATTGCTTTGAGGAAATGGTCTACATACATAGCTCTTCACTTCTTAGCGAAACTTGGATACAACCACATCATGCCTCCGTACATGGAATAGCTCTTCTACATGGCAAGTCACAGTAATCATAATTATACATCAATCTTGATTGATTAACACCTCAATCAGATATTTCATCTCCAGCCATCTCATCATCAATTATTTCACCTTCAGCCACTCCATCATCATTCATTTCATCTTCTTCAGCAGCAGCAGCATTGCGCCGTTTCAGACCTTGTCCCTTTGGCCGCCGATTGGCATATTTTCCCGCCGCCCATGCAGCCTTCGACCTTCGGCTCAGACTCCCGACACCATTGCGCCCCCTTCTCGTACACTGCACATCATATTCAATGTTGAGTAATTTCAACCACTTCCGCATTGTTGATGATGATGGCGGATTGGCGAGTTGCTTCATTAACATTTTCTGCTCTGGCGAGCCATCATCAAAGCATTCTTTATCACGAGATTCCTTTTCAATCGCAGGAAGTTTATTTGGTATATTTCCCATGGCATTTGGTATTTCACAAATTTTCTCAGGCTATGTATGAGGGCATGATCCCAAATGGGTGTGAGCTTCTTGCTAAAATCCCAGATGCATCACCCGCTTCTGCTGTTCTCTGGTTGCACGTTTAGGTCGACCCTGAAGCAGAAAGGTTCGAAGGATCAGAACTTATGTGGGACAAGGTTGTTAAATCAATGGCAAGATGGGTGCGTATGGATGGTAAGATGGATACTGTCACTGATTATGAGCTCAATGACTCTCGTCTTGTCGCTTTTGGAGGTGGAGTGATGAGCAGTAAAATGTTCAGCAGCCGTTAGATGGGAGACGCTTGATTTGAATTACATATATTAGTACATGAGTAACTAAATAGAGATTGCATGCTGTATTCATTTATGTTCTATTCCAACTAAAGAAGATGAGAAAAGGATCAAATTGCTTTGAGGAAATGGTCTACATACATAGCTCTTCACTTCTTAGCGAAACTTGGATACAACCACATCATGCCTCCGTACATGGAATAGCTCTTCTACATGGCAAGTCACAGTAATCATAATTATACATCAATCTTGATTGATTAACACCTCAATCAGATATTTCATCTCCAGCCATCTCATCATCAATTATTTCACCTTCAGCCACTCCATCATCATTCATTTCATCTTCTTCAGCAGCAGCAGCATTGCGCCGTTTCAGACCTTGTCCCTTTGGCCGCCGATTGGCATATTTTCCCGCCGCCCATGCAGCCTTCGACCTTCGGCTCAGACTCCCGACACCATTGCGCCCCCTTCTCGTACACTGCACATCATATTCAATGTTGAGTAATTTCAACCACTTCCGCATTGTTGATGATGATGGCGGATTGGCGAGTTGCTTCATTAACATTTTCTGCTCTGGCGAGCCATCATCAAAGCATTCTTTATCACGAGATTCCTTTTCAATCGCAGGAAGGATATTCGTTGCAAACTCATCAGCCATGAGTTTGTTCGTCATCCTATCAATATTTTCATTCGCAAATTCCATGTACATTTCTTTCGCCTTGGGAAAGTATTCCAATATCCGGAAACAATTTAAGTTGGGCTTTTCGTTGACGATTCTGCCCGGGTGGGGGAATACATGCCCAACTTGGAATGTTTTATTCATCGTTTGGATACTGGAGCCACCCCACGACACGAGACCCAAACCATTCAATTGGGAAGCGGCCTCTTCGCAACATTCACCCCACTTTAGCGGATTGCCCATTTTTTCAATTGCGACCAAGTATCCTTTAATTAAGAAGATTGCCTTGTGCCTCACGGCAATAATTTCACGATCCGAATACAGGTCTTCTTTGCCATCGTCCGGGACAAGGGACTTCCAGCTATCCGAAGTTTCGTTCGCCTTCTTTAGCAAATCAATCCGATCTTGAAGTTTCTTTAGTACATCATCCCCTCGTTCAAACCCAAACATCTTCACAGATTCTACTGACTTCCAAAAAGGGACGTCCCGAGCTGCTTCATCTAGCCTCGACAAAGACTTTTTGTTGGATTTCTTGTTGTATTTCCTCTTTTGTCGTTGTTGCTGTTGTTGTTGTTCGCCACCTCCTCCTCCTCCTGTACCACTATCTCCCACTTCATCTTCATCCTCATCTGCATTATTAGCACTTCTGCTACTGATGTTCTCCGCATACCACTTATTATAGGCATCCTCATCATCACCAAGTTGCTCCCGAAGATTCTGTAGATCCTCTGATGAGAATTTGACGCCAATGTCGAGAAGTTTTTGAACACGCTCTTGCAAAAGGCTTCCAATGGCCGCCTTTTGTCCATCGAGCCATTCTTTCAAGTGACCGGAGACGGGGAAGAAGCCAGGACAGCGTTTGTTAAATCGGACGATTGCCTCGTATCGTTCGTCCCATGATGGTGCAGGCTGCTGCTCTTCGTTGGCAATGGTACCACTGCGTTGTTTCGCAGAAGAAGCGTTCTCGTCATCATTACTCGAAGGAGGAGGAAGGGGAGGGGAAGGAGGAGGAGAAGGAGGGGGATCGACCCAACCAAAGCCGATGTTATTCAACATGTCCTCACGAGATTGTTCAAGCTTGTCACTCTCCTTATATTCTCGTTGAACCTTGACCCAGAATGCCAGTTTACCATTCTTCGTTGTCAAAACGTTGCAATGTCCATTTTGGTTCTTGTACTCCACCAAAGCTTGGTATTGTTTTTGCCAATGATATTCCTCTTGAGTCGCCCACGGGGGATTCGCCCAACCAAAGCCAATTTTGTTCAATAACTCCTTCCGACCTTGCTCGAGTTTGCACTTCGCTCTCAATTGTCGCTGTACTTTGACCCAAAGTGCTAATTCCTTATTCTGGGTGGGGAATACATTGCAATGTCCATTTTTCTTCTTGTATTCTGACAAAGCGATGTATTGTTCTAGCCATCCCCAAAAGCTGGCGGTCTCCTTGCGTATTGTATTGGGGACACCGTTAGTATTAGTTATCCCTCTTGATCGGAGTGATCTGTGCGGTGCTTCTGGAATAGTAGTAAGTGGTGCAGCTGCCACCGCCACAGGTGGTTGGAAAGGGTGTCCCGACAGGGAAAGCAATGACTGAGTTTTTATCAACAACATTTCCACAAGCACTGGCTCGTCGTCCTCTGTCTTTCCCATCTTTGCCAACTCAAACAAGGTTTTGAGTTGCTTCGCTGTCCGTGGTTGATGTGGAACGTTGTAGCTGTTGTTACTTTTGACGCAAACAATACACGAATTCTCCTGATACTCCAAAGGTATCACATTTCGCGCGGGAGAATGTTCCCTGAGTCCAACTAATTCAGGCATATTGAAAAGTAAATTGTCCTCGATCATGACACCCAATTTTGCATCTTTGTCCAGCGGCAGTTGGAGAGTGACACGATAAAAGTTGGCGTTGGATCCCAAAGCTTGGGCTTGACTGTTCAAAGAAGAAGAAGAAGTTGTTTTCGTTGTATGCTTATTATCATCTGATATTATTATATTCGAAGTGAAAATATTACGATGCAGTTGATGTTGTTGTTGCATGTTCATGATGGGGAATAGGGAATTGTTAAGGAGCAGAATTTGTTCCGAGTTTGGTAGAGCTGCAATGTTGACGGGGCCATCATTGGCGGCGGAACTATTACCATTGCTATTACTTCTTTTTCTCTTTTTGGTTGTTATTGCATCTAGACTGTCATTGTCACTGGCGGTTGCTGCTGCTGCTTCCGTCTCTGGGGGAGGAGAGTCATCACTCGTCGTCGTCGTCGTCGTCATCGTCGTCGCTTGTTGTTCGTTCTTGGAAGAATTGTTTTTACAGCGACCGTGAAGGAAGGCATCAATTATTTTGACCTTGATTTCATTATCATCGGCGGCCGGCTCATCGTTTTGATCGGCCGCCGGTGATGGCCCCAGTCCTGGTGGCCCCTCTTCTGTCAAAGAGGGTTCTTTCGTGGCAACTACAGCGGACGGCATTGTTAATTGTTATTGAATTGATGAAGAGTGAGAGGAGGTGAGATCTGCATGCAACGATAACGCCTACCATATCTAACGCCTCTAAAACTTGCTTGTTGAGAGCATTATCTATTGTATCTAGTTGCTGCTTTTGCCAAGCGCGGGAACGCTCCCGCCATCAAAAGATCCAAGTTCCTTAACCAACAGTAATCCAACATCAACATCCATCTATCACGTCAACCTACGTCAACCCACAAGATGGCATCAAGCGGCATACACCATGCTCATGCCGAAGCAAATAATTTATGCGCTGCTGTCGATTGGCGTTTTCGCCGCATCGACGCTTGCGTTCCAGCCATCGGCGCCACCGCTGACCTCTCCGTCCACGACGGCCTCCCGTTCTTTCTACCATTATGACCACAGGTATCGTCCGACCATCATCACGCGTATCTTGAGACAACAGCAACAGCAGCACCAATCCGACTCCACTTTACATGCGTTCGGCGGTCCCAGCGGCCCTGGCCAAGGCGGCTTCGGCCAATTCCTCGTCAACGAACCACCACCACCACCTCCCATCCGCACCACCCGCGACGCCCTGCAGCGCCTACGACAAATCATCACCTCCACCCTCCGCCAATCTTTCTCGGGGTTTACCAACGGCTACTTGTTGGCACTGGTGTGGGGAGTATTTAGAGGACCAAGTTTGGTGGTGGAGAATAGGGCAATTACTTGGGGGCTGGACTTTGGGGTGCTGAGTGCGCTGTTCAGTAGCACCAATAGCGTGGCGGAGTTTGTGCTGGCGTTATTGCCGACCAAGAAGGAGGGCAATGAAGAGAAGGAAGAAGAAATGGATACTGGCAAAAAAAAACCGACTCGGCAGCAAAAGGCGACGTTGTGGAGTGCAGTAGTGAGAAATATGTTGCTGGCGGCATACTTGGCCGGGGCCGCGGCGGAGTTCAGATTGCCCGGTCAGTGGCGCTCTACGGCGGGCTGACGTTGCTTTTTGTAGGGAGGAAGATGAAGAGGGACGCTGCACGAGGTGTTCCTAGTATGTTTGGAGGCATGGGCGGAATGGGCGGAATGGGAGGTATGGGAGGCATGGGCGGAATGGGAGGTATGGGCGGTGGCCAGGCTTCTCAGGCTCAGGCTATGCAGATGCAGCAACTTCTCCAGCAGATGCTCCAAGCCCAGGGGGGAATTCCGCCTAACGGAAACGTTGTGTCTCCCAATACAACAGCATCAACACCGAAGTCGTCTCCAAAGAAGAAGAAGGCTCGGTCAACTGAGCAAGTGCAGAAGGACATGTCGACTCAACGCGCGAGAGAAAATGCAGTTGACGTGGAGTTTGAGAAGATCGAATGTGATGATGAGGATATGGTGATGTAGGGTTGCCATTCTCATTCTCTCATTTGGCTGCGCTGTGTAAAATCAGGCTATTGTAGCTGCCACGGCGATGTCGAGGTCCACAGAAGGCGAAAGAGCAGCTGGTCTAAGACGTATGTTGTGAAATATTTCTTGTTCACCTCGCGGTGCTGGCTATGATGACTATGCACGGATATTTTGTGGTTCGCGATGTTATTGAAGGTTATTGAGTGGCGGGGCGAGCGTAAGGTTTGCAAGTCGCGAGGTGTTGAGACGAAGGCGATGTCGAATGATGAATCGTATCTGAAAGACTCAAGCAAGATCTCTCAAGATGGTGCAGGTGCAGGAGGCAGAACCCTCAAACCTCTCTATCACAAGGAGCAAGAAGTGATGTTGTGTAGAGATACCAAATAAACTCAATAAATGCAGATAGATGCAGATAGATGCAGCTTTCTTAACTCATATTACTTAAAACACGATGGCCCGGAGGAGCAGTTTCAATTACATTTTGCTTGCTACCAATTGCTAGATTGCTAGCTCATTGCTCTAGAGGTACCTACGAACACTCAACCTCCATGAGCGCCATGGTGGCCGTTCCCGCCCTTTCTTAAAGCTTAGAGCGTTTTGTTAGACGTCTGTCATTCATCCGACCGCACGAACGACACTGCCGTTGATTTCCTAGAGATTTCCAGCTGTCCCCTCGCGAATCCAACAATATCAATCGATTGAAAATGGTGCGTTCTATTGCTTGTTATCGGGACATTGGACGGGTTCTATCTACTGTTCTATCCTGAAGAGGGGGTGCACTGATTTTGGGGAGAAAGCGCCGGCTTCGACGAGGTAGTTGACCACTCTCGCCTGTTGGCGGGTCGTCGGCGTCGGCAAGCGACAGCATTGGATGCCATCATGGCTGTGCCGTGAAATGTCATTAATCCACTATTGATCGGGGGGGGGGGGGGGGGCGTCGTGCTGCACGCCACATGATGGCGTTCGTTCGATGGCCTCTATATCGTTGTGTTGTCATTTTGCCTGGCTACCGCGCAGATTTTTATTTCCATTTCTCTCCCGACAATCTAATATTAATTGAATACCTTCATTTTCCCGCCCCCCCCTCTCTCGCCATCTCCAGGCACAAGCACGCAGAGCAACAGCCGGAAAAGGTGGAGGAGGAGCAGGTGGAGGTCGCGCTGCGGGTGGATCATCGAATATTCTTCAATTTTACACCGATGACAGTCCAGGATTGCAAGTAGGACCAACGACTGTTTTGGTGGCATCACTTTCATTTGTGGGTTTGGTGGTTTTGCTTCATATTTGGGGTAAATTCCGAATGTAAGGGAATTGTATGAACGAAGACAAGAAAAAATAGTAAAAAGTGGTTTGAGGGGGGATTGGATTATGAAAGGGATATGAAAATGGAAAAGGAGTCTCAAGGAGTCATTAATTAACAAATGGTGCAGTTCAGTGAGATAGGTCATGGGGGACATTGTCAGTGTGATAGACCTCTTGGACCGAGCTCACATTATTGCTACACAACGCGTGCCAGAAAAAAGAACGTCTACATTATTTGAATAAAATAACTTGGGTTGTTTCACTCATCCGTCACAAAACTTTTCTACCATACAATTCCAATTGTCTCACTATTACTCTGAAATTTAATATGGCCAGTTCGTCAAAGTCTCTGCTCGCAGCAAGCCATGTCCCGTGGAATGATATCGGAAATGATAAACTAAAGACCAGTTTCAGTTGCATCCACAGGGAGGAGGGCAGGCCACTATCATAATAATAGGGGAAGTACTATCAGGGATATCACTAGTTGTTGTTTACTCAATCGTTAGTTTTTATTCATGCCAACATCAGAGAAAAGAGAAAGACACAGAGATGAAAGGCAACGTAGCAATTGGCAGAAATGAAGCATGGAATGTGAGAATGGTTATGGTCGTTTCTGTGGTGGACACAAATACTTTCGGTCGTGATTGGATCTTATTTGTCATCTTCATCTGTACAATACATGGGCATAGCAGGAAGGGTTACATGCAGCATATGGCATGAGTTTCACCCTGTCATCCTGTAGGGCACCATATAAGAGGTTTACACGCACAGGAAGGATAAGGAATGAGTGACTAGAGTAACCCACTTATCTAGTCTATTGTACCAGGTAGTTGACAATGAGGGGGGGGTTGGAAAGAATAGCTTCAAACTGGTTCAGGAAGGATATCTTCAAAATAATTATCCCAACAAAAGAACGACATCTTGAGTGAACGGTCGAGAATTTAATTTGACTCGCCCAGGTGTGCAAGGAAAGGCCCGCATGTACTATGCACTTGCCAGTTACCTTCATTCAATATCATTGGTTCCAGTGTAACATACAATCTTGCTTCACTTCTTCCCCGCGAAATGCCTATTGGTGAATCCATGAAAGTTCTAGCGTCAAAGATTCAGTCCACCACTGTACAATTATTGTACCTAATGAAAATCTAAGTAAATTTTAGCTTGATATTGTCCCAGCAAATCACGTCCCCTTGCCAATGACTAAAGACTTATTTCTCAACCTTGGCAAGCTCAGCACGCATGGCATCAATAGTCTCTTTGTAGGCTTCCACCGTTCTTGGCTCCTTCAAGATGGCACTTCCAGCCACCATCATATCGACACCAGCCTCGGCAACCTCCCTAATATTGTCAACCTTGACACCTCCATCAATTTCCAAACGGCAGTCAAGACCATTATCATCAATAAATTTACGTGCTTCACGGGCCTTATCGAGGGTGGTGGGGATGAAGGCCTGTCCACCGAATCCGGGGTTGACACTCATGAGCAAGATGATGTCAAGCTTGTCCTGGACGAAGGCAGCGTAGTCGAGGCTGGTGGCGGGGTTGAAGACGAGTCCGGCCTTGCATCCTCCGTTCTTGATCAATTGGAGGGAGCGGTCGATGTGGTTGGTCGCCTCGGGGTGGAAGGTGATGTAGGAGGCACCGGCATCGATGAAGTCGTTGATCGCGGCGTCAACGGGGCTGACCATGAGGTGGACGTCGATGGGGGCGGTGACGCCGTGATCACGGAGGGCCTTGCACACCATGGGTCCGATGGTAAGGTTGGGGACGTAGTGGTTGTCCATGACGTCGAAGTGGACAACATCGGCACCGGCCTCAAGCATGTTATCGACCTCAGCTCCGAGCTGGGCGAAGTCTGCCGAGAGGATGGAGGGGGCGATGAGGTAGTCCTTGTCTCCCCAGACGTTGAGGGAAGTGGCGGCGCGCTTGGTCACGGCGGGGGCGAACGCACTGGCGGTGGAGAGGAGGGTGGCGGCGGTGAGGGTGGAGAACTTCATTGTTGGATTGGTGGTGGTTAATGATGTTGTCTTGACGGAACAATGAGATTGGTCGGTAGGTGTGTGGCGACGAGAAGGGGAAGGTGCCACAAAAAATCGGTTGAGATGAAGTACGTGGCAATCGTCATCTTGAGATCTGAATCTCCAAAAATGGCGGGAGGCTGTATGTGGGATCAATTCATTCAAGAAATCTCAGCATCTCTCTATGTAGGTACCTACCTACCTATCTAGGTACCTACCTACCTACTCTCTATCTAGATACGCTATCTAGGTACCTACCTACCTACGATAGATCTCTCTGACTCATTCATCCCTTCACGCCACCATGACCATGACGCCACCGCCACCACCACCGCCAACAACTGAACCAAGCAAGCGCTATGTACATAGTGGCTCATCAGCCTCTCCCATCATGGTGGCAACCTGTGTTCATAATACTCTTCTATTGCACACCACACCTTGCTTAACAGTTGCAGATAGCAGATCGAGCAGCACTCACATTCGAGTTCATCGCAGACCATAAACGACAGAATATCCGATGTCATCAGCGAAACAAGTTATCCTATCACTGGCGTTTGCCGTCACCTTTGCAGCTGCCTGGACAACTCCCAGCGTACCTGCATCTGGTCGGCAGGCGCATAGCTCATCATGGAAGTTAATGGGAACGAGAGAACCCATCGATGAAGAATCATCTCTCGATCGACGCAATTTCTTCCAATCAGCTGCCACCAAAGCTGCGTCTCTTTCTCTCCTGGTGGCTTCATCTACCACCTCGCTCGACGTTGTTAATGCTGCTGACTCCACCTCCTATTCCAACGTATATAAACCAGCTCCACATTCCATGGATGGAAAAATTGTCGTCATCACCGGTGGCAATGCGGGGTTGGGCCTTGAATCCTCAAAACGATTGGCAGAGGCGGGAGCCACAGTGGTGTTCACAAGTAGGGATGGAACCAAAGGCGAAAAGGCCCTTGCAGAAATCAATGAATATCTGAAGCAACAGAAAGGAGATGAAACATTCGCAGGAAAAGCCATGGTGGCCAATCTTGATCTATGCGATTTGGAAAACGTCAAATCCTTCAAGGATCGTCTGGTGAATATTATCGGGAAGGATGCTAAAGTTGATGTGCTCATGAATAATGCAGGCGTGATGGCAGTTCCCGACAAACGGCTGACAAAAGATGGTTTCGAGAAGACATTTCAAACGAATCACCTTGGTCACTTTGCACTTACTTCAACTATCCTGCCTCTTCTTGCCTCCAACGCGCGTGTTATAAACGTGAGCTCCATGGGATACCAATTCGCTTCCAAGGGACTTGACTTGGATAACATCAATGGGGAGCAAGAGTATGGGCCATGGTCATCCTACGGCCTCTCCAAGCTGGAAAACATACTTTTCACGAATGAGCTGCAGAAGCGTGCACAAAACTCCCAGGCATGGTCCAACTTGACGACCTTCTCCTTGCATCCCGGAGCTGTCCAAACGGACTTAGCACGCTTCATCATTGGTGAAGAAAAATTCAATTCAATGAAAGAGAATGGATTCTCGAGTTGGAAGGACAAAGTTGTCATGGAGGGCCTGGCAAAGTTTATCAAGACTGTGCAAGAGGGGGCGTCGACACAGGTGTTTTTGGCGGCGCATGATGTGGGTCCGTCCCAGGCCGGGAAGTTCTTTTCGGATGGAAAGGTTACTTCGGTGCAAGCTTTTGCTACGGATGAGGCAAAAGCCAAGGAACTTTGGGATGTTAGTGAGAAACTATCAGGGCTCAGGTTTGAGTTGTAAAAAGTTATTTTCAGATGCTATCGTATCGGATTTGGCATGCACCTTACATACTGTAAAAGCTGTCCACATTCTGCTGCTGGTAACAAACTAATTGCAATATAAACCTCTCCACTGGAACAGTGATCCTAGAGATCTATTCCTGTTCTTCTCAACCACAACCAGAAACCCTTTATAGCTTACACTTTCAAGAAGAATTCAAATGAAGAACATTATTTTCATATCAGTGTTGGAGCACTAATCATGCTAATTTGCTGCGACCCACTCTCAAAGAAGTTGTCTGCCCCAATACATTCCCCGCCTTTTGTTGACACTCATCATTTTACACATCATCTTCATCCAACGAAGGAGGATCCAATCGATCTACCATTCTCGTCAACCAAAGCAAACACGCCAAACTAACGAAATGACTGCTCAGCACATTGGTATTCGCCTGGACCACCAACACATCCAACGGTTGTAATGTCTGCGATGCAATGACCCCCCCTCCACCAAAGCCTCCAAATCCACCAAAACTTTGCATGGATTTGGCAACCAACGTTCCCACAATATATTGTGCACCTAATACACTGGTTAACAGACCAATCAAATTGAGCGTCACCCCCACCTTTATCACACGTCGGAGTAAATTGGCAGCCTCCACGCGTGATGTACCAGTTCGACGAATGAACCTGTTCGCCAAACGACGCTGTCCCCACGTCCATATGATGGACATGGTCGATACCACGACCCCCACACCGGGTAAGAAGAATTTACTCGCTACCCTGCTCAATTCCATGGGCGTTGCCGCCGCTTGTGCATCCATGACATTGCGTGCGAAGAGGAAGGTGACGGTGCTGATTACCGTGAGGATGACTTGGGACCACCATGAGAACCAGGAGGTTGCACGGAGTGTTGTGGAGGTTTGGTAGATTAGAGAGTCAATTTGCTGGTAGTTATTGTCGTCGTTCTTGGATGATGATAAATAATGGTGGAACGGGCGGAGAGCTGAGGAAGAGGAGGACTTTGACCTTTTGGCATGACCGGCGAATGTTGATGGGCTGGCATGATAACATCGCGAGGACAGCGATGATAGGCGTCGATGATGAGCGATGGTGGAACTACCTCTCCGGGCGGCCGGTGATTGGAATGGTTCGACTGGTCCTACATTCGTCAGAACAATTAATATGGCAAAGCATCTGGACAGTTTCAGAGGCGTCATTGCAATTAAGGAGACAGAGGAAGGAGAGAAGGCTTGATATCGAAGGAGTGTTGGTGTTGATCTGTGTGTTGATGCTTGATATGCTGGCATCAAATTCTGGCGTGTGGCGTGACGGCGGATCGGCTTGAGCGATATTTAACAGGGATCTTTCTGTGGGATAGTACCACCACAATCCAATCGTCCCAATCTGTTTGGCGATACCTGGGCGATACAATACTTGGAAAATAATTAGCAACCCCTGCATGCACTTGAATGGTGAATGGTAATGGTAACCCCTGCATGCATATCTGTTTCATAAAAGGCACATGAACATGATGCAAGATTGCATTGGGTTCATTGCTGTTCTTCTCTCTCTCTCTTGGACTTTCACCTTTCACTTCTCATGCCGCTCTTTTCATAGATCAACAAAATGACAATCGAAGAATTATCGGAACCACAAGCGCAAGACGCAGCAGGCCCCGAGCAGGATGATCTACCCACTCTCGTGCGGACATTGGTCGAGCAGGCGACGAAGGCGGCAGACGAGCGTTCCGCGGCGTTGGCTGAACGTGTAGCTCTGCTCGAGGGTCGACTCGAGGGGGACACAACGGCAGCAGCAGCAGCAGCAGCCCAGCCAGCAGCCGATGGCAAACCGCGCTCTCGGGATCTAGTCTCTGGTCGGTTTGGGTCGACCAGAACAGTATCTTTTGACCTACCGAACGAGGAATCGACAAATAACAACCATGAATCCAATTTGAGAATAGTTGCAGGTGTCCCAGAAGACGACGTCGAAGAGGCTCTCTCCGATCGCATGCTACTAATCGAGAGACGCTTGGAGAACTACGAGGAGGAAAAGAGCACTTTATTTGATGAACGAAAATACGGATTGCCCGAGAGTACCTTCTCTCTACTGATTACCCACCCCCCGCGTTCAGTACCGTTTGCATTCGCTGTATTTTCCGTAGCTCTATCCATCTCGTGCCTTTGTTTGACTCTCTCATCGGTTATTCAGAAAGGATTGAGGGGGAATCGGCTTGGTATACCAGGCGGGGTTGACGCGGAGGTTCGAGCGGCACAGTTTCTTGGTAAGTTGATATTGTAGTACATATCAATTTAATTCTTTTGTCTTCTCGTGCACCTTGTGTGTCTGATAATATGTTGTTGGAAAATAATCCATATTTTCAGGTGCAATCGTTGGTGAGAGACATTTAATCACTCCATAATAATTCATGCACTTGTATTTATCTGAAGAGTAAAAAATTCACGACAATCAACAATCTTTTCATTCCTTGTGTTCTCAGGGGTTCTCATGGAAGGTGAGGGCTGTTCAAAGTTTGTAGACATTTTGCGATGGCACATCAAAGTTTCTAACTCTGACAATGCTGTTTGCTTGTTCATTATGATTATTGTAAGACGAAATCCCCCAAGGCTTACAGCTGATTGCAAATGGCATCGGTCACACCCTCTTGTTGAACGGCCAAAAGCCAGTTCAAAAGAGGGTGATTATATCATCAATTTTCCGACTGGTGGTTGGATATCTGTTCCTATCGTGCTTATTCATCACCGTTGCTCAAAATTCTGATGTGATTGAGATATTTTATGATGTTCTTGCACTCGAGTTTGTAGAGAAGTAAGTCAGGGAAATACACCAGAGAGTAGCCCTTTTTGCATGCGTCATATTCACTCATGATTTGCTACTCTTTTTGTCGAACTTGAAGCATTGACGACACAACCTTTGCCCTAGGTAAGTCTCCATCTCGATGTTCTCTCCTACAGCAGTTGATCTTACTAACTTATCAGTACTCACCACATCAACATCATCTCCTTTTTTCTCACAAAAAAATACACAGCCAAGAAGGGGTTCTTTGGAAGGACCATGCTGATCGCAACAAATCAGAAATACAATCTTGAGCACTCTGGGATACGACGATCAGTATTATTCAGAAATGAAAGCACTGCCTCAATAACATCTGAACGCAGATTGTCTCTTTCTGGCTTAATTGCATCCAACAACCGAGTGAATCATATTGTTAGATTCATCTACTTTTTCAATGCCGCTTTTATTTTGGCTGGACTTGGATACATCACTATAACCCAGGAAAATGGGCATTATCGTTGCAATTCAATCAGTGTTTTGTTTGATGAAGAAATTTGGGAGCGTGCC
>JALLBF010000074.1:0-15092 GCA_036939945.1 Thalassiosira sp. AJA248-18
TAGCGGGCGCGGCCATACCATGGCCGAGACGGCCATGGTTAGGTTTGTTGTTGTTGCTGTTGTGGTTGTGGTCGCCGCTCGCCACATCGGTTGTTCATGACGCGATCGTCGTTTGTGGAGTTCGGACGTTACGCAACGAATTCTTCCTACGTACAATGAAAACTGGCGGGAATCTGATCCGTGGTCCATTTTGTGTTACGTAGGATGAAAACCACTCTAGACAAGGAGGAGGAGGAGGAGGAGGAGGAGAAGAAGAGAGCGAAATTGACCCTCCATCCCCAACAATCAACCACCACCACCCTCATCAGAGGAGGATGCGGAGATATTCGAGGGAATGGAAGACAGCACTTACGCAACTGTACACGAGTGAGGAGTAAGACGAGGGATACACAACAATCATCTATCAGTCCCTCCTCTGCAAGTCAAACTTAATGCGGTGATAATAAACTTGCTGAGATTCTACTTCTATTCTACTTCGTCTGCTATTCTACTATTCCTATTACTAAATTACAACCGGCTTATGCCTATTATTAGCCGACCGTGCCTATTGATACAAATACAACTGCAGATTTGCATATGAATAATGAATACAGGCGGCGGAGACTTGGTAAGGATGGGTCAGATGAATGGCATTGCTGAAGATGCCATTGTGGCACGGGTGCTGGCTCGGTGTCTACTACTTAGTATCTGCTAGGTATCTGCTATTAGGTCTACCTAGGTAGCTCTATGTACCTTAATAAGCCTTGGCCAAAGGATGCTTTGGACCCACAATTTGGCGGAGGTACTTATGTTTCACGTACAAACTTTATAAGAGCTCATCTAGCTCATCAATAATGTCGATATCTAATGCTCCTTTGAAACATGGATGCAAACCCCAAGAAACAATTCTTTACACAGATTTAGTTATGAAATTGATCAGGCGGGTCCCTTGATTTTGCAGCACTGTATGAACGTGATAGTTTTGAAGTAATTGTAGATTGAATTTGTAAAAAAATGAATGCATCCTGTGTGCAATTGAGAGTTGCATGGATTTTTAGGATATTTGAATGGTCTGAAAAACGCATCTTCAACAGTTGCATGAGTCATTTTGTCTCATTTTGTACATACAATGTTGGGTTAGAGAAGTTCAGAGATAAAGAGCTATCACATCATTACTTGAAGAGAACAGTTAAACCAACAGTAATATTTTGCACCGAACTGGTCAAGGCAAAATTTATCATTTTAGAGTCGGAGTGAAGAAGTATCATCATTTTTCTCAAAACAATGATTACGGTGCGATATTATTGGCATTTACTTCAGCTTTCCATCCTATCAAGATACTTGGCATAAGAAGTAAATGACACAACACTGCATTTAATCAGTTGAGGCAATGTCATGAATCAATTACTATTCAATTTCGATTGAATCTTCAAGCATACCCCAAGGATCATCATTAAACCTAGGGCTGATTTCAGTGCTATGTATTTCATCCCCAGACTGATCATGGAATGTCACCACCATCTTATCAACTTTTGCATCGAAGGATATGAACCCCCCACTTGCATCTTCACGATCAATAGTATCCTCATTGCAATCGAGCTCCATTCCAGCACCTGTAGTGAACATATCTACTTCATTTTTTCTGGCATGCTTTTGACAGTGAATGTGCCCAGAAACGTAGGCGGACACGTCGTGTGTTTGTAACAAATCTTCTAAGCCAGGAACCATGTGGGCGGGGAAGTGGCCTGCTACTATAAGATAATCGGCATCCGAGTGACTCAGGTGGTATTGGATCCAAAGCCCCGGATCGGTCGCTTCATGAAGCAAACGCTTGTCAACGTTGCTCATTATTTCGTGTGAGATATTTGGAGATTCAGCAAGCTTCATTGTATCAATAGCAAGAATTTCCACCTTCACGGTGCCTTCGTCAACATCTCCCCCCTGAACTTTAAACTCTCGAATTACTCGATGAAAATAATCCGGAAAAATCCAACGCGATGAACCCGAAAATTGCATTTGGGCTGACACATCTCCTTCATGATCCTTATTTCCTGCGACGACATACCAAGGTACATCATCAAACGAATCATGGCTATAAATATCGTCAAACGATTCTGAAAAACGCCTCTCCATGTCATCGATATCTTTCACTCCAGATGGGTAAAAATTATCACCCAAGGAGAGGATGAATGGGGCGGTTTCATCCTCAACATTTTCATTTTCACGTGATAATTCTTCCAACCACGATGCAATTCCATCCGCCACTGCTTGTTGCCCACTCCTTTGGCTTGGCGACGCCAGCGGTGCGCCCCAGTCACCGATGGCAACAAAGCGAAGTGATGGCGGTTCGTCAATTTTTTTCAGCGCGCCTTCACCATCTCCGACATTTCTGGCACCGGCGGCGGCTAAAATCTCTGATAAGAATATCAGTGCACGCAGAATGGCACGGGGCGTGCTGGACTTTCGGGACGTCGCCATGGCCATGGTTTTGGTTCTCCTCTCGAGAGAACGACGAAATATCTTTATTGCTTCATCTCCGCTTTCTAGGGGTTAAGTCGAGGGAGGGGTACACAAGGTCCCAGTTATGTGAATTAGATTAAAACGTTTAGTACCCTTTTTTACACATTGAGGAATAAGTAGAATGTTTTTTCTGGGGTAAGTATCAGGTAAGTATTGGAATTATTGACTGTCCCCTCAGAAATTTCCTAAAGGCTACGTAGCGTAGGTGAAACTACATAGGTAGATACGATAGGGGATAGGGGGTAGATAGATGTAGGTACCTCTAGAGTACCAGGCGGGGTCGTGTCGGCGGCACTTTGGGATTTTTCTTAGTTGGGAGAAAGACTCAAAAACAAGACGCGAATTCACGAACCAATGATATTCACTAGCTGTAGTACCCTATCTAGCTACATGATGTGACATGGTAAAGGTATGCCCCACGATTGAATGAAGCGAGGGCCGCGACTCATTCAAACCTCCCGCCATCATACATCCAACTCAACAAGAACAACTCACTCCCACCTAGGTACCTCCCATCGGTTTGTGATGTGCAGAGGAACGCCCGAACATTTGGCCCCTTAACATCAAATCGCATTCCAATTCACGACGACATAGGCACGTATTTTTTAGCATCTGGCCTCAAATTGACGGGAACCATGATGGAGCCCGAGGCGGTCGAAGTCCAAGTCCTGGCCGAAGACGGCAAATCGCATTGTTTGGTGATGCCTACTAGCCCTGCGGTCAAAGATAGCAAATTGCTCGAGTATGACGATGACTCTACTGCTCGCACTGAGAATTCGACGGAAATAGATGACATGTCTACTCTTCGCGATAAATTCAGCTACGGTAGCATTTCTTTTGCAGATGGAGGAACATTCAGTTCCTTTGATGATGCGGGAATAGCGAGAGTACGTTCAAAGCAGGGTTATTTAATGAGCATTGACGAATTAAACGAAGCAATGAAAGATGACAAATCTGGGGAATGTCAGGATGCTAGCTTGTTGGATCTGGACGACGACGACGATGACAGCAGTGATGGTGTCAAGACAACCCATGGAAATGATAGAATAGACCACTCAAATTTTGCAACAGCTGGGAATTTTATTGGTGACAGCACGTTACAAAGCGACAGTCGACTTAGCTTTTATGATGGACCTAGCTTTGCATCTCCTACCAATACCACTGCACACGCGCTGCGCAATAGCGAGAGTCGTGCACAATTTTATGGTGGGTATGACCGCTCGAACCTCGCATCTGCTGGGAGCGTTACTGGAAATACATTGGATTATAGTGAGAGACGTACCGAGTTTTATCGAAGAGGAAATGGACGCGAAAATGTTGCATCTACTGGATCAATGTTTGCTGAAGGCATCACATTGAATACAGATTCACGGATTGGATTTTACAGAGTCGCATGTTCAGATACCGAAGCACCTTTGTCATGTCGAGAAAAAATAGTGCAGGTAA
Organism: Thalassiosira sp. AJA248-18; assembly: GCA_036939945.1. NCBI lineage: Eukaryota > Bacillariophyta > Thalassiosirophyceae > Thalassiosirales > Thalassiosiraceae > Thalassiosira > Thalassiosira sp. AJA248-18. The sequence goes on from JALLBF010000074.1 coordinate 3,946, forward strand.
GAAGTTATCACTTGCTGTTTGGAATGGTAATCGAGGCCCCTGATCTGACTGTGTATGTGCAATAAATACTTTCTCAAAAAACACAGCCAGCTCTCAGCTGCGATGAAGACTTATGGAACACCGACCAACCGTACGAAGAAATCCGATCGATGAGAGCCACCAAGCAGAAAGATAAGAACAGTAGTGATGACGAGGATAGGGGCAGTTCCATTTTCAATGCTGTGACTTGCTGCTTCATGCCAAGCCAGCCATGATCCGAATTAAATGTAAAGGCGCGTAGAAAATATAGGATAACCGATTCTACTAGAACGATAGATATGTTTGACAGGAGCAAGATTTATCAATATTTCTTTCAGCACCAATCTCAGAGCACTTACGGCCACATAGGCAAGTCCGAATTAGGCCAGGGCATTCCATCTCGCGTCCAGTATTCGACATTATCACCCCCCATTACAGTATTCCCAATCATTTGCAATCCAGCACTCTTCAATGTATTATCATCCATCTGTGCAGGAACAGGAATCTCAAATTCAATAGGTGCTCTAACAAGAATTGCACGATCTACAACACGTGCATCTAGGAAAGCACGAGCAGTCGCTGGACCCCCTTCCACCATAATATGCTGCAAACCACGATCTGCTAAATCTTGTACAACTCCCGATGGAGGTATTGAAAATCTGCCAGCTTGATTTGATGGACTCAATCCGACTATAGTCACGGAATCATTTGCTGCATTTAATCTCTCATTCTCATTCATGTCTTCTGTTTGAAGGTGATAAATAATTGTTGGTAACCCATCCTTCAAAATAGTATAATCTCCACCAACCAAACTCAATGATGGGTCCAAAATAACTCGAGTCGGTTGTACTTTCCCTTCACCCAACTCTACGCGTCTCACACTCAATGAGCAATCATCAAATTTTACCGTACCTCTCCCAACAAGGACGGCGGATGACTCTCTTCGAAGCCGATGGACCATATCTAAGGATTCCGGAGATGTGAATCGTTCCGACTTGGTTTCTGATAGATCGGCAACTCCCCATGCCGGCGATGAATCAAATGCCATTTTCAAGGTAACTCCTGTAACAGCATCTTTGTGTTGCTCTGTCATACCGGTGTCATCATCGTCCCCACTTGATGCTGATACAAGAATCTTGGTTAATTCTTGTCTATTGCGATGAAATGATTGTCGATGAATGCTATGATGTGCATAATTCGAAACACGAGTAGGAACAGCCCGATGAAAAGGAGGGATGGACTTTAGTGCTGCTGTCACTGTAACCAATGAAAGAAATGCTGCCAATGCATAGCAATGCATGTTTGCCACCACTGGTGTCGGTTGGTATTCAGCGTCGGTAGAGGATGGATGGAGAGATAGGAGATAGTATGATGTGATGGTCGGCGGTGCAAGTGAAAGGCAAAAGAAGGAGCTCCATGATTTGGCGCCAACAGCCAACACCACTCAAAGCCGCACAAAAAATCTTGTGTGTGATCCTCTGAAATTTACACACAAAATCTTCACCGATCTTCACAGATCCAAATCCAAACAAACAGCAGAACGACGTCGACAGAAAAAGAAAGTAATCATGACGAAAGTTAATACAGCACCAATCAAGTGGGCCCAGAGATCAGACTCTGTGTACATCACTATCGCATTAGCTGGTAAGTGTTTTGTGGTACAGTTGGTAGGGTTTTGGCGGTTTGGCTCGATGACCATATCGCGGTCGGCGTAATGTCGGTGGCATTGGCATGGGTCGTGGGCAGTTGCGTTGTGGACGGTGGAAGCCTCCATCTGTACTATTGCTTACCACATCTTACCATTTTCCATCCCATTTGTGTGTGTGCTCGCTCTCGTCTAAATATGCAGACGTGAAAGAAGAGTCCATCGACCTAGCCGACGAGACGCTGAAATTCAAGGGTAAATCCAATAATAAGGAGTATGAAGTCGACATTGCCTTTTTCAAAGCAGTAGACGCCGAGGGATCGACGTACAAAGTTTTGCCCCGGTCTATCCACATGCATGTGATGAAGAAAGAGAAGGATGAAGAGGAATTTTGGCCGCGTCTTTTGAAGGATAAGGCTTTGGAGAAGAATCAGGTGAGGATAGGCTGGGTCATGATGATTCTTTATAATATACTGCCATTTATTTTATTCTGTCTGTTAAATTCAATCTATTTTGTTCTTGTTTTGTCATAGGTTAAAATTGATTGGGATAAGTATGTTGATGAAGACGAGGAAGAAGAGGGCTTTGACACGTCAGCGGTAAGTCTGCACCAAAACTTAGGGGGGCATTCTTGTGTATTGTGTATGGATATCTTCATACCGATGCTAATCATGATTCTTTTTATTTTATTTGAAATAGCTTGATGGCGGCATGGGAATGGGGGGAGGAGGAGGAGGCATGCCAGGCATGGGTGGAGGTGGAATGCCGGGCGGTATGGACATGGCTCAAATGATGGGGTAAGTAGTGTTTCAAGAACGTTTTATTGGTAAGGACATTTAATTTTTCTAACATCATCACTACTTTTCTCTCACAGTGGCATGGGAGGAGGAGGAGGTATGGGTGGACCCGGCGGCATGGATATGGCTAGCATGATGGCGCAAATGGGTGGTGGAGGTGGCGGTGCCGGCGGTCCCCCCGGTGGCATGGGGGGGGATGGACATGGCTAGTTTGATGAAACAAATGGGCGACATGGGAGGAGCTGGCGGAGAAGGAATGGGTGGGCCAGACTCTGATGACGACGATGATGACGATGACGACGATTTACCTGAGTTGGAGGAATCCTAGATTTTTCATTCCGCATCAGATGATGGACACGATGAGGCTCAGGAGCTGAAACCGGCGTAACTCCATCAGTACTTTACTTTGACATTGGCCTTATTTTCCCAGAGACCTGATGTTATTGATGGCGATCGTAAAATCGGGCGAAATATCCCTGGCCCCATTTGTGTTTCAGAACTGCTAATTCATAAAACAAAACAATTCACAAGTATGGTATTCCCTGTGAGACTTTCCATGCCCAAATCTTGTCCAGCTGTGGAGTGAACTTTTATCAAGACTTGAAGATTTTTGGATCAAATAGTATTTGGTCCATCAGAAACTAAATTGAAAGTTCAATTTGTCTAAGATTGATCACCCAGACTAACCACAAGCCTGATCAGACATGGAATTTTTTCGATTGTTATTACACGTATTTTTTTTCTTTCTGAAATACAAATGTAATCCGGTCTAACTCCTTCCGTGGCAGTTTCAGTGTGCAGGTCCCGATTTTCTTAATGCAAACTGGACATCCCAGTTTGCAAACTGGGAATCTTGGTCCGAGTTTACTGACTAGCGCCGCCAGTCGGTATATGGGGACATCGTGTTCCATTTTACAGACTTGGATCTAAGTCAGTATATATTCCAATATACAAACTAGATCTAGTTTGTGTATTGGAACTATTCCTATTGCGCCAGTATGCATTCTATTGACACCACACCTACTATCGGTGTTTATTTTTCTGGTTCGGTTGTATGCAGTGCCTACAGGCCATGGCAATGGCACAGCATGGTGATGGTGCATGATCACTAAGTACGCTAGTAATATTAGATCTAACTTCTATGGCAATGCTGACTTAGATCCCAGTCTGTTAACTGGGACAGTGAAATCCCCATTTACCAACTGGCGTCCCAGTTTTCAAACTAGAACTTTTGAGTAGTCCCAGTTTGTAAACGGGATGTTAAACATGCCAAGGATAAAACTGACTTCGCTCCGATGACAAAACAATCATATTATTACAGCACTCATACCTTCCTTATCAGTAGATGTACAAAGACAGATATTTGGTAATTTAATAAGTAGTTTATTGGATCTTGTGTTGATTTTGGAAGAAATGAATTTATTTTACCTACAATGATATGCGCCGGAGCAGCTCTACTCTGACGAGGGTCTTTTATTCCATCTATCTCTACGAATGATTGCTGTGTTACAGAAGAAGCTCTGTTAACCACCTATCCATGTCCAGGACACCAATCGACTTCCCCCCCATTCATTATTTCTCCATCATCCATGTCCATTTCCATACCTGACTCTTCTTCTTCACTTTCCTTCTTCTGACTCTTAATGACTGCCTCCATCCTACTCCTTCGAATCAAGTTTTCAATCTTTGCATCTACGGCATCATATCGCCCACCACAACCAGCAGCAACGCTACTACTGCCAGACAGCAAAAGTGGGGGATGATGATGATTCATCCTCCCAAAAGCTAATTGATACATGGCGTTGCGGATGGATCCCTCGGAGACGCTGCTGTCACAACTTTCGTGATCGCTTCCGTCATCGATGGCCATTTCGTTGTTATTGTTGTTCTCTGAGAAGGCTGATTTTGGGGGAGCTGCTTCCTGATTATTTTGCTGGCATTGACAATCATTTTTTGGTTGTGCACATGATGTGCATTGTTGTTGCTGCTGCATGGGTGGATCATCTAATTCTGATGTTACATTGGTTGGAGAACTGCCCTTTCTTCCCGAAGGCTCTAGTGAATTGCCATCTCCACAATTTTTGCTCTCATCAATCGATGTTGATGTTGATGCACAACCTGTGACAGAAGACCTCCCCATTTTGGCCGATCGGCCAGTAGCATCCTCCTCCATACCCCCATGCCCACTTTTCCTCTTGAGGCAAAATGAATTGCCAGGCGGATCAGGCGGACGCAGACTCAGCGATCCCAGCACATCATCAATGGTGCGGGGACGTTTGGCATGTGGTCCAACGATACCAACACCGATGTAGGGCGTTGTCGCCACCGAACCAGTTTCTTCAGGATCGATGGGGGGACGGCGTTTTCTGCCACTCCGGGTCCCTGCTCCCTCCATTGGATTTTTCAATGTTTGGGCATGATGTATTGGACTGGTGGTTGTAATCGATGCCATGGTCATCTGCCGTGTTCCCCTGATGTGGTTGAGTTTCATTCAAGAGTCGTTGAATTTTTTGATGTTGTGATCTGTGATCTGGGCGATTGATTGATTGTTGATTGCCTTCTTTTGGTTCGTTATGGAGTTGTGAGTTGTGAGTTGTGAACAAAATAAGATGGGAGGTGCAGGAATTAGTATCTATCTACCCGAACCCTCCCCTCTCAAAAAAAATTCATGAGATTCCAAGATTATGAGATTCCAGGTTCCACCTCAGTCGCCAGCGTGACGACCATGAGATTCTTGTCACCCAAACTCAACCAAGAATTAATAGCCATTAATTAGACCCGAAGCCACCACCATGGCGGAAGTTCCCCCGGCACTAGTACAAGACCACGGCAGTATGGCCGCTTCGCCTCCCGTGGATATTCTCGATGTGGTTGATCCACCCCCACAGAGGAAGGCGGAGGTAAGTGGCTTGGCGGGGGTGGGAGCTAGCGCTGCTGGCCCGGGATTGAAGTCTGTGTGCGAGCGGCCGGTGAAGTGTGGCTGACGGAATCCGCTTTCTGAAATCCGCTGAAAATCCCTCAGAAAAATGGCCGTCCTACCGCTAGCTGTGAGACACCATCGCAAGCTCTAAAATCCGCTGCTGCAGCATTCAGCCAGACACCAGCTCCAGCAGCTCCAGCAGCTCAGAGCCCGGAGGAGGTGGCACCCGCACTGCCTCGGACGACGGCACGGCAGTGACACCATTCGTCATGAATTCTCAACCCTGAACACCATATGTATGAATATTTTATTAATATCTCATCCTCGCCTTGCTCACCTCGCCCTCCCCCCTAACCCCTTTCCCTATTAATCATCATCATCAATCATGGCTTCAGATGCGAATGGCCACCATGACACCCTCCGAATGGCTCCGTCTCCTCTGCAGGGATTGGTCCTTCGAGAACGAAGCCATCGTTGCCGCCACGGATGCGCGTTTCGTCCAATACAAATCGTACCTCAAGGGCCATTTGACATCCCAGCTGCTGTGCCGGCTTTCCATCTCGGGCAATGAGAGGGGGGGACAGGTTGCCCATAATGATGACCCTGCAACCGCTGTGGTTCACAACCACAGCCATAATCAGCCCTCCATTGACTTTTGGAAGATATTGGGGGTGGATGATGAATTTGATCGTGCCCACATTGTTGCGAACATTGAACGGTTCTGTTCCTTGTACAATATTCGTGGGGGGACGTTGGACGAGCATCATCCGCAGCATCAGCAACCGCCCAATCCCCCCGCTGCAGTTGCTGTTGCAGTTGCTGCTGTCGACAATAATAATGAGAATACCGTAGCCGCCCCCGATGTCGTGACTGGGAACGAATCTCTCCTTTACGATGCCTTGCAGGATCACGCGGCGGCGGCCGCCGCCGCGGCTGCCGCTGGCATCAGCGCCAATTGCGCGCTCCTCTATGCCGTCGACGATCCCAATGCCAATGATGCTGCGACTGCCATGGCGGTGGCCCAAGAAACGGCCAAAATGCACCACCAGTCCATTGTCGGGGTCGGAGACCAACTCCCCACTGCAGCTCACCACCACCTCCACCACCATGCGCCCCAATACCCCCTCCTGGGCCACCACGGAACCATACTGGCCACCAACAAAATCAACCACACCATGAAAAGCCAACAACGTCGCCTCAAGGCCGAAATGCGCGAGCGCGAACGCGAGGCCTACTCGGTCCGCAAGGCTGCCGAAAAGGCCGCCCGCCTCGCCACCCGCGAGGAACGCCGGCAGCGCAAGCTCACCATGCGACGACAGCGGGAGGAGTATGCGCAAATGCAGAAGGAGGCGGCATTGCGTCGTGCGGCCGAATTGGTTCAGAGCAATCGCGTCCCGATCGAGATTACGAGGGGGGCGGCTGCCGCGCAGGCGGCGGCGAATGCGGCAGTGGCGAATGCTGCGATTCCGGCGGCGGAGGCTGCTTCGGCCGAGGCGTTGTTGTTGCCCACCGCTGCAGCTGCTGCTGCGGCGTCTGCCGCTCATCCGGCGTCTGCCGCTCATCCGGTGTTTCCCGCCGGTCCTGCCAAGAAGGGACGGTCGTCCATTGTCATCTCCACCGCCTCTGACCTCGATCAGATTGTCACCCACTCGAACAACCTCTGGGCCAAGTACAACGCCATCGCCAAAGAGCATAACCAAAAGGTGAACTGGATTGTTGTTGCCAAGGAATTGGGCATACACGTCAAGGTCCGCGAGAAGTACGCACGTATGCATGCTCGTGCCAAGGCGCGGGGATTCGATTTCGTGAATTGGGGTGGATATCGCATCAAGGATTATCCGCAGTATTTTTTGGATCCGCTCGGACCCGCCAACGCTGCTGCTGCGCCTCCTCCTGCACTGCTGCCGGTTGTGGTGCCTCTCGGTCCTACGGAGAATTGCCCAGGTCCAATGGGAGTGGTGGGATCCCAGCTTCAGCAGCAGCAACCAACGCTTCAAGAGAGCGTCCCCGCCCTCCCTGTCATCCAGCCCGATCTGTTGAGTGTTGCGGCTGAAGCAATGGTGGCCGTGGGAGGAGGAGGCGAGACAACCTTCCCGACATTCCCGACAGTGGTCGCGGAAGATGTTGCAGCCGAATCAGCAGTGGAGCACCACGAGCAGCAGCAGGAGCCCACAGAAGTTTCAGGCGACGAGGCGCACAACAACGTGGCAAGTACAATTGTCATTTAGGTACACAATCAAGGACGATGCTATGTAGGCGCTACAAAGAAAGCCCCCCCCTGTTCATTTTTTAGGTTGGCAACGATTATCGGTGCACGTGCAGGAGCTAGTGGCTTTCGTTACATTATGTTTGTGTGTGTGTTTGTATTCTTCTCACACAACGACCGCCCACATTTTTCAATAGATTAGGATTTAGGATATTCAACTTTAATATAGGCAAATACTTACTTATTTCCAAGCACAGCGTTTGATAGAGGGATGCAAGTCACTTTTAGCTATAACTGTGTAATCGAAGAAGACTTGATTCGAAGCGTAGCATCAGCATTGATCTGCAATATTCTTTCCATTTTTGTAGACTAGACTTACTTAATTCACCAACCAAGAAGGACGTTTGACTGCTGACTGCAAATGGGCCAATGACTAATTCTTTGTCTGGTAATCAAGAGTGTTCATCTGCATTCTCAACAATTTCATGGTTACAAGCAACTCCTTCAGATTGGTAATGACTTACTGTATCAACCATGTCGTGGTAAACATTTATGTAATGGCTGCATGTATTAGATGGAAAAAGAAACAGATCATTTGCCCTTTTTGCAGGGTGCCAGCAGTCGATATAGAGGTGAAGAGATCGTTAACAGTTGCACGGCACGCACGATGCATAGCAACAAAAATCTAAAATGTGATGATTGCAACCGAAGAACTGTTCTTTGATGACAACTGTATCAACGAACTAAACCAAATGATGTCCCCTGGCGAGTGAGAGTTACAATAAACGGAGAGAGCAACGAACACCAGGGTGTTTGCACTGGCGCAGGTGATGAATCGAATGTAACTGTTTGTGAGTTTGAATAATGGTAGGACAGCCCCCCTTCCTGAAGAGGTTGGTTCTGCACTAGGAAATTCTAGTCTCGGCTCGGTCACGTCATCAGTTGGGACGACTCTTGATGCACTCCTACAACTGGCCAGTGTCTTTGATCAACACATGTTGTTAGATCAAGTCCGTCAGCTGCAGCAGTTGAGCGAGAGTGTAGATATTGGTGAAAGCTCAACTCTGATAGCACCTAGAGGCTCGTTTCACATAACGAACAGAGAACGGCTGTATTTGAATCTTTCCCGTCTCCCCGTGTGCTTCCGTGATGAAGTTGACTAGACATTTGGCGGGCCTTCCGGGCCTTCCCGAAATGTCTTATGGGGGAAAGAGTGACCAGAGAGCAAGAGCTACTGATAGTGATTTTGGCAATCCGAGGACTTAACTTTACATTGCCAAACATCCGCAATATCGTTACATGTTTCTTCTCTTCGTTTCATGCCTACTTGTGCGGATAATCTTAAATCCACCATTTCCCAACCCCTTCTCCCAGCCGACTTTCCCTTGAGTCCACCCCAAATTTGTATTGACATCATGATTGGCAGTTGGACGTTCTCTGCCTGATTGTTTATCTGCATTGTTTGATTTGCAATGACGTTTTATGGACCCCACAGAGTCGTCAGATGACTGCTGACGTAACAGTGGCTTTTTGGGAGCTTTCTTAGCAATCTGTTGGTTGCTTTCGCTCTCATCGGATGACGACAAGTCAGACGATGGAGACAGTCTTTTCTTTCTCACAACTTTGGGTTTGCTTCCCTTTACAATCTGAACAAAGTCAGATGAAGATGAACATTTTTGTAGCAATGTGCTTGATTTTGCCCCGGCTGGTCCTCCCGATGAATTACTTCTTGATGGCGAGGTGTCAACGGAAGATGACGATGATGGAAATTCAGACTTTCTTCGCCTTTGGGTTCTTGCTGATCCTCTCTTAACTTTATTATTACTACCACCAAACAAAGAATAAGCCGACGAAGCTGCCTTACTTTGATCTTTAGGTGATGCATCAAGCTCTAACCGTCGTTTTGACAACCCAACTGTCAATATATTGGATGATTTGGTAGCTGGCTTGTTCCTTAAGCCTGAAGACTTGGGAGTTTCGAGTGAACAGTCACTGTTGATGCTATTGCTCGATGAACGTAGTGCAGCGGAAGAACGAGGCTTTGGAGGAGTTCTGCACTTGGCTTTGCCCATCTCCTTTGGCGGCAGATCAATGCTGTCGTCGTCGTCATCCGATGAGAGTGATAGATCATAGGTGACTGCAACGTCCTCAGACTTTGCATTAGCTTTCTTTCCCACAGATGCCACAGATGTGGCAGATCTTTCGTATTGAGTCATCTTTTCATGATTCATACCGAGTTTAACTGGCGTCAAAGACTCGATGCTGCTGTCATCGGATGAAGCCAACGACGACCCCGAGGACGCCGCGCTAGAAAGGGATCCTAAACTAAACCTCTTCCCCTTGTCAGATGCAGTACCATTATTTTCTTTGTTGTTATTGGATTTTGCAGTGTACGAGTCTGTTTCGGGCTTCTTCTTGCGTTGCGGTTTCATATGTTGCTTTGCGGCAATCTCATCATCACTGCTGCTCTCTCCCGAAGACGACGACTCACATCGTTTTCTATGAACAGAAACGCTAGTCTTGGACTTGGGTCTAGATGAAGACTTCGCAAGAGTATCAGTCTTTGCTCCTTTTATGTTCACAAGTAAATCCATCGGTGCAAATCCATCTGCTTCTGCTTTTTCCTTCAACTTGCTGATATTCTTCTGCATAATCCTCCCAAAACGCGAAGCCTCCATTGTGATGGCATCCGCGGCGGTGGCGGACCCTCTTCTCACCAACAAGAATCTGTAAATTGGACGGTATATTCCTGGGTGATCTAGCACCTCACCCCCCATCATTACCTTGATGCGTTTCACCTTGATATCGTTAGGGAGGACCTCCCCATTACTTAGAACTAGTGGCGTCTCATCATTGGGTCTTACTGACAAGACAGATGCCTGTCTTAGTCCGCGAGCATCTCCTGCAACGTAAATGGGAGAGTAATACTCAATGACATCCCCAGGACGGATAGGTTCATTGCTTTTTTCTTCCTCAGTTTCCAAATCATCAGGATCAAACGTGATTGCTTGCGTGTAGGGTACATCGAGGTCGTCCATCTCATTATGGTCATCTTCTTCTTCTTCTTCTTCTTCTTCAGTATTTTCCAATACCTCAAATTGCACTCGTTTGTCTTCCGAAACTTTGCAAGAGGTACCATCCATGCCATCGTCTTCTCCTGAGCTGCTACTGTCATCATAATAATCTTGAAGATCTTTACTCGCCCTCTCCCTCGACTTCCTTTCCGTTTCCCTAGCGTGATCAAATACCCTTTTCAAAAATAATCTCGTTTCCTCCAAAGTATTAGCAGATGTTATTTTTCTTTCTTGTTGCATGTACCGTTGGAGATAATCATCATTGAAGGTGGTCGATAATCCATCACCTGCAGGATAACCAAATGGTATCAATGTATTTCCGTCGACGATTTTGTACATTCCCTTGTCTATATCTCGTAACGTCAAATATTGAATAGTCTTCTTTCCATCTATACTGCCGCCTTTACCATTACCCATTTTTCGGTGATAGTTCACAGCTTCCCCTCGACTCAACACTCGGCATGGTTGAACACGCGAACGTCTTCAA
>JALLBF010000075.1:0-14932 GCA_036939945.1 Thalassiosira sp. AJA248-18
CGCCAAGGGGGGACTCACTACTGTGGGAACTGGTACATTTCTAAAGCGCGGTCCCAAGGAACACCCTTGTCTGTCCCCTGACTTCCAAAAATCCTGACATCCTCACAGACACGTTGCCAAATATAAAGGTAGATATTGGGGTCACTTAAAGTTGATTTCGGGGGAAAACAATATATATTTTCAACGTTCCCCACAAAACATTTTTTTTCCACGTTACCCCCTACCCCTACTCAAATTGAGGGTGAAGCAATGCCATCCATTGTGCCTGCAAGTGTTTGGAGACTGAGTATGTGATAGGGCCAGGATAGGATGCGGCTCTTATGGCATATATACACACCTGCCATTCACATCGTGTACACCAGAGCACCATGGAGCCTGAAGAGATTCTTGGAGCACATTTGGGAATTGTAGCAAGTTCAAGCTCCAAAGATAAACTTTTTCTTCACTGCAGCTTGCAGTGTCAGTGTTGTCCCCATGTTCTAATTTCTGGCATATCTGTTTTGAGCATGTCTTCAGCCAAGTCAAGTTGTTCATCATTGAAACTGTGGACTGCGCAGACACAGTGGGGGTATAGGCGCTTTTTGTCTTTTATATGAACTATTAAACTAGAGATAGAATGTTCTATTGCTATTGATTATGTTGTATTGGTATCTTTTCTAACACAAAGCACTGCATTCAAAATATCTTTAACCATACTTCTAACGTCTTCTTTCAATTTGGCCGTAGTTTTGGCAATCTTGTTCTACCAAGAAAGGTCATCTGGTAAACCATTTCAATATGCCAACACTGTTTTGAATTTGGAAAGGGCAAATATCAAATCCTTCCTCCACGCCAATGGGAAAAGCTGGACGGAATGGTTTGGTCTTGTAAAAAGCTACTAGTATGTATTGAGTTACGATGAATCGGAAAAAAATCCATCCATCCATCGCTCGTGCAACGGCACATTCAAGAGTTTTTAGGGATCACAATTCCCATCAGTGGTATACCTCAAATGGATAGTAGCCAGCAAACAATCCAAACACAGAGAGTGTAAAAGGCCACCAGATGTTGGAGCCTCTATTTCAAAGAGAAAGAAATGCAGAACTCTGATGTGTTTTTGGCTTGTCAACCAAGATCACCAATGCCGGCAGCCTTCTTTCCCTCACTTTCATCCATGAATGTGTCAATAAATGTATAGAAAGATGAGTAGAATGTTGTAAGGTAAAACCCATTTGACTTAGATGGAACCCCACTGAGAGCTCTTATTTTGCCCAATTTATAACCCTAACTCATACTCTATATCATGACCTCTAAAAACTTCATGACCTCAATAATAACTTCCTGACCAAACTTTCTTCTCAACCAAGTAGTTAACCCATCATCTCTCTCTACCATATCTCCATCCTGTATTATCATCACATTACTTGTCCCCACCACCCTGATTAAACGAAATAGAATACCCACCCGTCTTCGGATCCTGCACCGCATTAAAATTATCCAAACTCATTCCAAAATTCCCCAATATACTATTCCCCAAATCTTTCAGCTTCCCCATAGTCTCCTCCTTTAACTTTTCCATTCGTTCATTTTCAATTTTGACCAGTCGTGCAACATTCTTTCGTGCCACAGCATTGGTCGGATCGAGTTCCTGCGCTTTCCGCGCGTCGTGGAGCGCCTCTTCGGTATTTTCAATGCGTTCATTGGCCGTGCATCGACGTAAATATGCCTTGACGTAGGTGGGATTGTAGAGGAGGGAGATGTCGCAATCGTCAATGACCTCGCCGTTGCGACCAAGGTGGAGGAGGGATGCGGCGCGGTTGGCGTGGTAGACGGCGAGTTTGGGTCCGTATAAATGTCGTGGGGGGGTGAATGTGGGTTTGTCGCTGTCGTTTTCTTCTTCGTCGTCTTCGTCGACAGCATCTTCCTTCTTATCCTCACTTGCCGACGAGGAATTATTCCTCGTTTGTCGTCTCTTCTCCATATCTTTCCGTTGTTGTTCCATCATTCGTTCCCTATTCTCCTCCTCGAATTCATCCCGCAATTTCAACAATTCCGTACCCGACGGTCCAATACCATCCCCGTGCGGACACGCCTCAATAGCCTCCGTGTAGTAATCCACCGCATCTAGATGATTGCCCTGTTTGAATTCATTATTCCCCAATTCTTTGAGTCGTTCTGATTCGTCAATGGGACTACTGATACTCTCCTCTGGCTTGGCCTTTTTGGTTTGCGACTCGGGGTATGTTGGGGTGACTCCACCGCCGAGTTCGTAGACGATTCCTTCTCCTTCTCCGTTTTCTGTGGTGGCGCCGAGGTCGAAGCCGTCGCTGTCGAATTGTTGGGTGGCGGACATGGTTAGTGTAGGGTGGTGGGAATCTGGCGGCGTAGTATGGGTATGGGATGGCACATGGCACCTTTCACTTTTTCATGCACATCAAGCAAGGGAAATGGAAAATGGAAATAAATGATGGCGGCAAGATGGCGGGAGAGTCACCGCGAAATCTTTTTTGGGTGCACAGTTGCAGTCGCGGATCTTTCTGCTCGTGACTCGACTAAACCGTCTGTTCGTCGCCCCGGACCCCCCACAAACAACAAACCCAAACCCCAAACACACAACTCAACTCAACAACAAAACTAGCTGGACCATGTCGGCACCGCCGCCACCACCGCCTCCTCCTCCCAATCAGGGACAGGGAGGGCAATACAACCCAAATCAACAATTTCCTCCGGGTGAGTGATGTGATATATTTTTTATCAGTGTCTTTTTGTTGCCTTTGGCGGAGAGCGGCTGGGGGAGCACCCGATATTACATATTATGATCGGCGACGGCCGCGCGCCGCATACCGCACCTTCCAATCATCATTCGCAATTGCTCAGATTGATATTATATCGATGCCACGCATCCTCTCTTTCTCTCTCATCGATCATTTGCTTGCTATTCATCCTGTTGTCAAAATATCTATTATATGTACATGTCTTTTTCCCCGTCAGTATCGTGCTCACATAATAATAACCCATATCTTTTCTCTCTCTCTCTCTAGGAATGATGCCTCCTCCTGGCATGGCACCACCCCCTCCTCCTCCGCCACCACCAGGCATGACTTTGCCACCGGTATGTATTATTTTCTCCTATATTCCTTCCTTCCTTTTTCGCCCCCATAGGAGACTCATCTCACGAGCATTTTTTTGTTTTTGTTTTTACTTTTGATTTTTATAATAGGGCATGCTACCCCCTCCAGGAATGGCAGCTCCTCCAGGAATGGTACCCATCAATGGTAATGGAGGATATCATCCGCCACCACCACCACCGCCTCCTCCTCCGGGCATGATGCCACCGGGTATGGTACCACCGGGTATGGCGGTAAGTAGGCTCTTTTTGTCTTGGGCAGTTCAAAATGTTTATGTATCTTTTCTATTTATTCACACATCTTCCTTCTAACATGAATCCCCCATATTGTAATTCAAGCCACCGGTAAGCTCCTCAACGCAATGACTTTTTCTTCAATCTTTCATGGATGTCAATTGCTAACGAACAATATTATGTTTCTCTTTCTCTGTGATCTCTGGAAAAAAAATAGGGAATGGCCCCACCAGGAATGATGATGCCACCCGGCATGGCACCCCCAGGGATGATGCCACATCCCGGCATGAATCCTCCGGGAATGATGCCACTCCAACACCAACAACAACAACCCCCAACCCAATCTCAACAACAACCAACACTCCAGCCACTCACCCTCGCCGAAAAATCCAAACGATGGTCCAAACTCCAATCCAAACGCTACTCCCACCGCCGTCGCTTCGCCGCCCTCAACTCCGCCGGCAATGGCCTCGCCGCACCCCAAAAGGAACTCCTCCCCCCCGAACACGTGCGCAAGATCCTCGCCGATCACGGTGACATGTCCTCCAAGCGCTATTCGGCAGATAAGCGCATCTATCTGGGTGCACTCAAATATGTCCCCCATGCAGTCTTTAAATTGCTCGAGAATATGCCCATGCCGTGGGAGAATGTACGGACTGTACCGGTATTGTATCATGTTACTGGGGCGATATCGTTTGTGAACGATGTGCCCAAGGTGATTGAACCGGTGTATTTGGCACAGTGGGGTACAGCGTGGATTATGATGCGGAGGGAGAAACGCGATCGTCGTCATTTTAAAAGGATGAGGTATCCGCCGTTTGATGATGAGGAACCAGTGTTGGATTACGCGGATCATGTTTTGGACGTGGAGCCTCCCGAGGCTATTCGGATGGAGTTTGGGAATGAGGATGCCATGGCGGATGATGATGACGGGAGCGAGGATATGGATGATGTGGAACGGTTTGTGGCGAGTTGGTTGTATGATCAGAAGCCGTTGGCGGAGGCGGTGGATTATGATGAGTTTGAAGATAGTGATGATGATAGTGATGACGATTCGAGCGAGGGGGGAAGTCGTCGGCGGCGTAATAACAACCGTCATGGTGACAATGGTAATGGTGCCCTATCCGGTTTTCGTGTCCCGGGAGGACGGTATACCAACGGACCCTCCTACCGCAAATGGCGATTGCCCACTCCGGTCATGTCGACGCTGTACCGTCTCGCCACGCCCCTGATCTCGACGCAGCTGCCCGATCCCAACCACAAGCATTTATTCCAACTGCCCGAATTCTTAACGGCAAAGGCATTGAATATTGCCATTCCTGGTGGACCCAAGTTTGAACCGTTGTATAGGGATGTGCCCGAGAAGGAAGAGGAGGATTGGAATGAATTCAATGATGTGAATAAGATTATTATTCGGCATCCTATTCGGTCGGAATATAGGATTGCATTCAGTCACGTTTACAATTCCAGGCCTAGGAAGGTGGTTGTGGGCGGTGGGGGGTATTGCCACCCAATGCTTTGTTATGTTGGTGAAGATGACGATGAGGAGGGGATGGAGGGTGTTGGTGGAGGATGCTTCCAGACATTTTCATCGGCATTGAATCCTATATTGAGGGTGGACGCGCGGGATTTCAAGTTGGAAACCGGGAAAAATGGGGATACCGTCACGGGCGAGGAGGATGAGTTTAATGAAGATGTACTGCTCCCATTAGTCGGGGAGACAGACGAGGATTACGAAGGTGACGAGGAGGATGACGTATGGCTCATGCACGACGATCTCGACGATGAGGAGGATGACTTTGCGGCACCCGATGAAGCCCTTTGGGGAATGGACGAAGAAGTGCAAGCCTCTCCCTCCCTACGCCCCCTTCTATCCACCAGCCCCCTCTCCACACCGCGCACTGCCCCAGGAATCGCTTTGTACTTTGCACCCCGTCCATTCCACCTCCGTTCTGGCCGTACCCGCCGTACCATTGACGTACCCCTCATTGGACATTGGGCACGGGAGCGCGTCTCCCGCGACCTCAACTATCCCACCAAGGTCCGTGTGTCGTACCAAAAACTCCTGAAAAATTGGGTACTCAACCAACTCCACTCTCGACCAAACGTCAAAAAGAACAAAAAGGTGTTATTCAAGTCCCTCAAAGCTACCAAATTCTTCCAATGCACCGAATTGGACTGGGTCGAGGTGGGCCTACAAGTTTGCCGACAGGGACATAACATGTTGAATCTATTGATTAATCGCAAGCAATTGAATTATTTGCATCTCGATTACAATTTCAACCTCAAGCCTACCAAGACTTTGACAACGAAGGAACGAAAGAAGAGTCGGTTTGGTAATGCGTTTCATTTGACACGTGAGATTTTGAGGTTGACCAAGTTGGTGGTGGATTCTCATGTGCAATATCGTTTAGGGAACATTGATGCATATCAATTGGCAGATGGGTTGCAGTATACATTCAATCATGTGGGTCAATTGACGGGAATGTACCGGTACAAGTATCGTTTGATGAGGCAGATTCGAATGTGCAAGGATCTCAAGCATTTAATCTACTATCGATTTAATACTGGTCCGGTGGGAAAAGGTCCCGGTGTTGGGTTTTGGGCACCCAGTTGGCGTGTATGGTTGTTCTTTCTTAGGGGTATCGTACCCCTGTTGGAACGATGGTTGGGCAACTTGTTGGCACGTCAATTTGAAGGACGTCATTCTAAAGCGCAGGCCAAGAATGTAACTAAGCAGCGTGTGGAGAGTCACTTTGATTTGGAGTTGCGTGCCAGTGTCATGCATGATATTTTGGATATGATGCCCCAGGGTGTCAAGCAGAATAAGTCACGTGTCATTTTGTCTCATTTGAGCGAGGCTTTCAGGTGTTGGAAGGCGAACATTCCGTGGAAGGTCCCGGGCATGCCTGCCCCAATCGAGAATATGATTCTGAGGTATGTCAAGGCCAAGGCTGATTGGTGGACGAATATTGCGCATTACAATCGCGAACGTATTAAGAGAGGTGGTACCGTAGATAAGACGGTCGTGAAAAAGAATTTGGGACGATTGACACGCTTATGGCTCAAGGCGGAACAAGAGCGCCAGCACAACTACCTGAAGGATGGTCCTTATGTTAGTGCAGAGGAGGCAGTGGCGATTTACACCACGACGGTGCATTGGCTTGAAAGTCGAAAGTTCACCCCCATCCCATTTCCCCCGCTTTCATACAAGCATGATACCAAGCTATTGATTCTGGCATTGGAGAGACTCAAGGAGGGGTTTGGACTGCAAATTCGTTTAAATAGCGCGGCACGCGAGGAGTTGGGTCTGATTGAACAAGCCTATGATAACCCCCATGAGGCATTGAGTCGGATCAAGCGTCATTTGCTTACAATGCGTACCTTCAAGGAGGTGGGGATTGAATTCATGGATATGTACTCCCATCTTTCCCCTGTTTACAACATTGAACCTCTCGAGAAGATTACGGATGCGTACCTCGATCAGTACCTTTGGTACGAGGCTGATAAGCGCCACCTGTTCCCCAATTGGATCAAGCCTGCCGATTCGGAACCACCGCCCCTGTTGGTTTACAAGTGGTGTCAGGGTGTGAATAACCTTGAGAATGTTTGGGATGTTGATGATAGTGGCGAGAGTGTGGTCATGATGCAGTCTCAGTTTGAAAAGATGTATGAAAAGATTGACCTGACGCTCCTGAACCGCCTCTTGCGTCTAATTGTCGATCACAACATTGCTGATTACATGACCGCTAAGAACAATGTTTCCATTAGCTACAAGGACATGATGCACACCAACTCGTATGGTTTGATCCGGGGTCTTCAATTCTCGTCATTCATTGTGCAGTATTACGGGCTCGTTTTGGATTTGCTCGTCCTTGGACTGACGCGTGCAAGTGAATTGGCAGGACTGCCGCAGCGCCCCAATGAATACTTGACGTTTGCTGATGTGGAAACCGAAGTTAGCCATCCTATCCGTCTTTACACCAGGTACATGGATAAAGTTTTCATGCTGTTCAAGTTTGATGGCGAGGAGTCAAAGGATTTGATTCAGCGTTACCTTATTGAACATCCTGACCCGAACAACGAAAACGCCGTGGGGTATCGTAACAAGACTTGTTGGCCAAGGGATTGTCGTATGAGGTTGCTGAAGAGGGATGTCAACCTCGGAAGGGCCATTTTCTGGGACATCAAGAATCGTCTCCCTCGAAGCATCACCACACTTGACTGGGATAACGCCTTCGTCAGTGTTTACAGTGCTGATAATCCCAACTTGCTTTTTGACATGGTAGGCTTTGAGGTGCGCATTGCACCCCTTCGTGCCAGTAGCAAATCCGTGATGATGGGTGGTGGTGCCACGCCAACAGGGACTGTGCATAAGGATGGTGTATGGAATTTGCAAAACGAAACGACCAAGGAAGTGACGGCCCAGGCGCATTTGCGTGTTGAGGAAGAGGCCGTACAGGCATTTGACAATCGTATCCGTCAAATCCTCATGAGCAGTGGGGCAACCACCTTCACCAAGATTGCCAACAAGTGGAATACTGCTCTGATTGGTCTCATGACTTACTACCGCGAGGCAGTGTTGAATACCCAAGAGCTCCTCGACATGCTTGTGAAGAATGAAAACAAGATCCAAACCCGTATCAAGATCGGACTGAACAGTAAGATGCCAAGTCGTTTCCCACCCGTTGTTTTCTACTGCCCCAAGGAGCTTGGTGGCCTTGGAATGCTCTCGATGGGTCACGTCCTGATACCCCAGAGCGATCTGCGGTACAGTAAGCAGACAGATACGGGAGTGACGCACTTCCGTGCAGGTCTCAGTCATGATGCCGATCAGCTGATTCCCAACCTTTTCCGGTACTTGCAGCCGTGGGAGAGTGAATTTGTTGACTCGCAGCGTGTTTGGGCGGAGTATGCGCTCAAGCGCCAGGAGGCTAATGCGCAGAATCGACGATTGACACTGGAAGATCTGGAAGATTCTTGGGACCGTGGCATTCCTCGTATCAATACCCTCTTCAGCAAGGACAGGCACACCCTTGCCTATGACAGAGGTTGGCGCGTTAGGACCATCTTCAAGCAGTACCAAGTTCTTCGTGTCAACCCCTTCTGGTGGACCCATCAACGTCATGATGGAAAGTTGTGGAACCTCAATGCATACCGTACGGATATGATCCAGGCATTGGGTGGCGTGGAGGGAATCCTTGAGCATACTCTTTTCAAAGGAACTTATTTCCCAACCTGGGAAGGTCTTTTTTGGGAGAAGGCATCGGGGTTTGAAGAGAGTATGAAGTTCAAGAAGCTGACCAATGCTCAGCGATCAGGGTTGACCCAAATCCCCAATCGTCGTTTCACCTTGTGGTGGTCTCCCACGATTAATCGTGCCAATGTCTACGTTGGATTCCAAGTCCAACTTGACCTGACCGGAATTTTCATGCATGGCAAGATTCCCACTCTGAAGATCAGTCTTATTCAAATCTTCAGGTAAGCTTTGATTGTGATGATGTGTCTTGTTTTCTTGTTGACTGTCTGAATTTAACCTGTCGTTTTCCCACCCCACTTAATCAACAGAGCTCACTTGTGGCAAAAGGTGCATGAATCCATCACCATGGATATTGTGCAGGTGTTTGACCAAGAGTTGGATGCATTGGAGATTGAGAGTGTACAGAAGGAGACGATTCATCCACGTAAATCATACAAGATGAATAGCAGTTGTGCTGACTTGGTCTTGTTTGCGGCTTACAAATGGCCAGTGTCGAAGCCGAGTTTGCTCCATGATACGAAGGATAACTATGATGATGGAAATACTTCCAACAAGTATTGGCTTGACATTCAACTCAGATGGGGAGACTTTGATAGTCATGACATTGAGCGTTACTCAAGGGCCAAGTTCCTTGACTACACAACTGATAACATGAGTATCTATCCTTCTCCGACAGGCTGCCTGATTGCAATTGATCTTGCATACTCTCTCTACAGCGGCTTTGGTAACTACATTCCAGGAGGAAAGCCATTGCTTCAGCAAGCCATGGCCAAGATTATCAAGGCAAACCCTGCCTTGTATGTCCTTCGTGAGCGCATTCGTAAGGGTCTACAATTGTACTCCAGTGAACCTACTGAGCCCTATCTGAGCTCGCAGAACTATGGCGAGCTCTTCAGCAACCAAGTGATTTGGTTCGTTGATGACACCAATGTTTATCGAGTAACTATTCACAAGACATTTGAAGGTAACTTAACCACCAAGCCAATCAATGGTGCCATTTTCATTTTCAATCCTCGCACTGGGCAGCTGTTCTTGAAGATCATTCACACAAGTGTTTGGGCGGGCCAGAAGCGTCTCTCACAGTTGGCTAAGTGGAAAACGGCCGAAGAAGTCGCAGCTCTTATTCGTTCTCTTCCCATTGAAGAGCAGCCCAAGCAGATTATCGTGACAAGGAAGGGTATGCTTGATCCACTTGAAGTTCACTGTTTGGATTTCCCCAACATTGTCTTGAAGGGATCAGAACTTCAGCTTCCGTTCCAGGCTGCACTAAAGGTTGAGAAGTTTGGAGACCTGATCCTCCGTGCCACTGAGCCGCAGATGGTTCTCTTCAATATTTTCGATGATTGGCTCAAGACCATATCCTCCTACACAGCATTTTCCCGCTTAATCTTGATCCTCCGCGGCCTCCATGTGAATGTGGACAAGGTGAAAATCATTCTCCGGCCAGACAACAGTGTGGTTACTGAACCCCACCATGTTTGGCCAACACTCACTGATGAGCAGTGGATCAAAGTGGAAGTCGCCTTGAAGGATCTCATCCTAGCAGACTATGGCAAGAAAAACAATGTCAATGTGTCAAGTTTGACGCAGAGTGAGATTCGTGATATTATTCTTGGTATGGAAATCTCCCCACCATCATTGCAGCGCCAGCAAGTCGCGGAAATTGAAGCTCAGGCCAGGGAGCAATCGCAGATGACTGCAACTACCACCAAGACTACAAATGTGCATGGAGAGCAGATTGTTGTAACCACCACCACACAGTACGAGGCAGCAACATTCCACAGCAAGACTGATTGGAGGGTTCGTGCAATTAGTGCAACCAATCTTCACCTCCGTACAAAACACATCTACGTGTCATCTGAAGACATCTCTGAGGAAGGTCTGACTTACGTTCTGCCAAAGAACATCCTCAGCACATTCATCACCATTTCTGACTTACGTACACAGGTTGCAGGTTATCTTTATGGAATAACTCCTCCCGACAACGACCAAGTCAGGGAAGTGAGGTGTATTGTGATGGTGCCACAAGTTGGTAATCACCAGAGTGTCACACTGCCCAAGTCTTTGCCCAATCATGAAATGCTTGATGAGCTGGAGCCTCTTGGCTGGGTCCACACACAGCCGCATGAGTTGATTCAAAATGGAGTTCAAGTGCTGCCTGCTCCTGATGTCATTATGCATGCGGGCATTATTGAGGAAAATAAGAAGGCGTGGTCTGGTCAGAATGAAATTATCATTACCACCTCGTTTACTCAGGGTTCTTGTTCATTGACGGCCTACAAAATGACTGATGCGGGACTTCAGTGGGGGAAAAAGAATCGAAACATTGCTGGCGGTGTGGCAAATGCACAGGGATATTCTTCTAGCTGCTATGAGAAGGTGCAAATGCTTCTGAGTGATCGGTTCCAGGGATTCTTCATGGTTCCAGAAGGGGGATTGGGGTGGAACTACAACTTCCAGGGTGTGAAGCACAATCGGGGAATGGAGTATACCTTGAGGCTTGACACGCCAGAGAGGTTTTATGCTGAGTGCCATAGGCCACAGCATTTCTTGTCATTCGTTCAGATGGAGGAAGGGGATGAAGCAGAAGATGCAGATTTGGAGGACTTTTTGGATTGAGGGGTTGCAGTTTGACTGCATAGGATAAATTAATTCTATCATTTTCTTTTTATGAGCTTAATGTTTGAAGGAATTTGTTCGACGAGTCCTACAACTGGCCCTTCCTGGCCCCACGAAATCACCTAAGATCTGTTTTAGCCCCGCGATGGGGTGTGTCTTATGTACCTGTTGGCATGTTCAACAACTTCAACTTAATGATTTAGAGACCTAGAGTATGGTAAGGAATTTGAAGTTTACTACTCGAAAATTTTGATGATGCATTTATCCCATATATCTATATTTTTGTACCAGAAGCAAGAACCTCATTTTTGTGTCGTATTGGTACCACTTGGCACATATAACCTTGCTACAGTGATTTTCTTCAAATTACACAGAAACTCCTATAATGCTGAAAAGTCCACTACATACTACATTCTTTGGTATGTTGCAATTTTCCCTTGCCCTTGACCACTTGCATCAGTTGTACCTCCTGTACCATTTGCTGTGCCATTCTGTCAGTTTACACACGGAGATAATGTGAAGGTGATATCCCTCGTCGGCCGCGGCCGCGGCCACTGTTGTATTCTTCCACCAAACGCCTGGGCATGATCGATGCCCATCATGATTTATGGGGTCAAGATATATTGTGTAACGCTTCCATCGTTCGAAACATCTCAGAAGGAGATTCAGATGTAATGATTCTAAAGGCTTGACTGTAAGGCAATAGTCCAAACGCATGCTCCATCACCCTGATGCAAGAAGCATTGTGGTGTTGGAGTACAAAACCTCTACCTCTAGTGCGTGCCTCTAAAAAGAGAGTTGACAGAAAAAAAAGTGGATGATAGAGATCTCATGAAACTGCACCCATTGCTATCAAGCCTCGACAAATCCCTACATGCAAATCTATCACTGCAAATCAACAAACAAAGTGAAGCAAATTGACGATAGCTCAGAGACCGACAAGAAAGAGCGAGATGACGTAGACGAAGTAGATTGGCTTTTCGATACAACAGCTGGTGTTTGAAGTTTGACCTGTAGTTTAGGAAGATTGCTAGATACTTTCTTCGCCTGACGAAAATTCGAACCTCGAACCTCTACTTCAGTTCACAAAGTTCTTGGGCTCGAATACCCATTCCTTAAAATCCCAATCCAGAGTCTCGGTCATTGCCCGATGCCAGGAGTGTACTTCTTCATACAATCACACAGAGCCTTCTTTAGTATTGATTGCCTCTCAATATTTGCACATCGATGTGACGTCCTTTGTGCCACTACCGTCTACCAAGTTCCAACATTTCGTAGAATTTTGATAGAGTTTCTATTTCCAATGGGGTACAATTCTCTAATCTGACAAGTTGTCCCGATGTTGGAAAGAATCAATGGCATCATCCAACACATTCAACAACAACGTAACATTCAACGAATGGTACACTTGATTCTTATCATGGGTAATCTTGTGTCCATCCAGCTCGGAGAAGCACGTGTACTCATGACCATACCACACAGACATGCTTTTATAATATGTTTCGCACACCATGTGATTGCCAATTTCTACGATATGTGACCCACTTTCCATCCATATCATGTGCCCCAATCCCGCCCCATGGGTACCAAACAGGATGGAGCATTCGGACGACCGCTGTACTTGCGCTGCAAAAGGTACATTTTCATTGAATTCCAACCGTCGAAATTCTATTGAGGCATCGCCATGACCTGCTGTTGCCCAGTCATCGAGCTTCTTGTCCATGAATTTCTCAAAGCTTCGTGAAAAGTGGCGCTTGCGCTCCGGTCTCAATCTTCTTGACATATAGCAAACTACTTTTGGTGGTTGTCTCCCAGCATTGCCGATAATTGATTTTTTGTTCTGTTCAAGTCCCAACACACTCATAGCCGCCGCCCTCGCCTCATAGTGGAATTGCCGATGCATTCTCATGTATGGCGACTCGTCGGAACATTGATATTTCTCTTGGATGAACCGCAGACACCAGTAAGGTGAGGAGTTGGTTTCCATGAATACAATCTTTTGAACAACATTCACATGGGACTGGTTAATATGATGCGTCTTTTCGAATCAATCTCTCAAACATAAAACAAGATACTTACTTTCTCAAAACAATTCCTTTGCGTTGACGAAACTGAAACATTATTGGTATGAATATGCATTGGCCACAAAACATCGCTCACGAATCGCGGGGGATACTCAAAGGGCGTCCCAAATTTGGTGGGCAGTATCGCAGTAACATCGGATGGAGAAATTGACAACACTTGCAGCAACAACCATATGCCGTGATGATTCGACAAGGAATGCCACAGATTCCTCTGCTTTTCGCCGTGAAAGCTTTCGAGTACTACCACAGCCGTGCCAGAAGGAGTTTGCTTTTCGTCATCACATCCTAGAATGTCATCGTAGGCGGGTGCCTTGTGCTCGTGACTCATTGTATGAAGACGAGCAGTAGTGGCAGTATTTTTAGGCGACATTAGCCTATCCGCCTGCTGCTGTTGGAGAGGAAGGCGGCCGGCAAATGACTGCATGACGCCTGGTGATTTCGAACTCAGGGATGTTATCTGCACTCCCAACCTCCTCCCACATTGTGGAAACATGGATATGTCCACATCTGCGGCCTCGATGTGCGTGTGTTCCCCCTCGGCACGTATGGCTTCCGCAGTGTTATCGCTGCAAATCGGATGGTCGTCCATGCGAGGAGCTGCGATTGATGATTGCGCTGTTTTTGTTGCATGTTTTGGAAGTGCCGCTGCAGTAGCAGAGTCATTTCGCAGATATTTAGTGTTGCCATTATTTGTGTTTTCCTCTGGCGCTAGTGATGTCGTTTGTAGCCAAGTCTGATTATTGACCAGCTGGTTGTGTTGCTCATCCCACAGCGACGAGAGACGGCAGGTATTGAATGCCAGCATACATATCAACAGGAGGGTTGATGATAGTCGACAGAGCTCTTTGCCACCACAGAGCACCATGCTATTATTTCGTCTTGGTTATGTGAGGTGTGATTGTCTGATTAGTTTATGTCGGCATATTGGTGAGCGGACACTGCCACGCCACTTGGCCTCTCCGGTCTATCTAGCACAGAACCTCTCCTTCGTCAACTCCAGCATCCAAAAAGAATCATGGTGGCTGGAGCTGGAACGAATGGGGTTTTATTTAGGATCTGTGGCTGCAGGTAGCTAGAGATTGAAGGCTATTTTTGCAATTCACCTGAATTCTTCACGAATTTTCGAGATGAGACAAGATGAGACAAGACATCGAACAGTTGTGCGAACCTGGTGCGAACTGTGTGCGAACGTTCAAGGCGTGAGAATGTTGTGTTCCATCCTACGAACCTGAACGAACCTGAACGAACATAGCCTGAGAATGTGTCTTTCTCTGCTTTCTGGTTCCCATCCATGCCCAGTCACACGGTCACACAGGTCTTTGGTCATGGTCAATTTATCACCCTATGCGGTATCTCATCCCACATTTTTTACTACAGTCGTATCATGTATGACTTTAGGGTTAACCTGTGATTTTTCGTCCAACTTCAATGTTGGTTGGGTTCATACCTATACCTACAATAGAAGATAGAGGGGCCTAGTTTGGCGGCCTCGCTTTTTATTGAGGTGCATTGTCGACCTTTGTTCATCAATAAATATGGTTATTGAACCGTGTACAAATTAATTAACATTAATAACAAGGGGCTGACGCAACAGACATGGCTGGTCAAATTCTAAAGTCATGACTGTCG
>JALLBF010000076.1:0-14833 GCA_036939945.1 Thalassiosira sp. AJA248-18
ATACATGAAAGACATCGCTCATCTGGTTGCTATGCTGTGCACCTCGCTCGCGCGCCGCGCGCCGCGCCCGATGCCCGATAGCACGCCGATAGATGCCCGCCGCGCTCGCTCTCAGTCCCAAGTCCCAATCATAATATCATTGCTTCCTGCTCTACCATCTACTCTTCCCCATCAATGCAGTCGGCTTCTCCTGTTGCAATATTCTTAATGCAATGGATAGTATTTTGCATCATTCAATGTGCCCTCCATGAGATTGCTGATTATTACTCGCTGTCCGATGTTCCCGCCGAGACATCATCTCGAACAGAACGCGCTACTCCATGCCGATCCAATGTCATGTTTGTTGAGTCCTTCTCTCCCCATCATGCAAACGGGCGACCCCAAAGGCTAGCGCATCAGCATACGACCGATCCATTGCAGGGAATATTGACGCTCAGTGCTAGGGATGAAGATTTAGAAGATGACAACACTCAACTGCTGGCCACCATATCGTCAGATAATATTACCATGTCCGAGAGTGCTGATATTGATATTTCGGGTATTAACGAAGCTCAATTACTTCTTGCGTGCCGGGCCTACCTTTTGAGGAAGCACAAGTTGGAGTGGAAAGCAAAGAAACGAAGGGCAGAGGCAGCAGCATCCCCGTTGAACAATGAAGGCTATTTTTGGCCTGATCCCTCAGATCTACTATATTTAAGAGAGGATCCTGATCCATCCAATCTGATCTACAATGAAACATACGGTGAATCCTACGGCTACAAGAGGAATGGAGTGAGATTTTTGGCATCACCGTATACAACCTATAGTGGCAAGAATTATATAACAGAATCGGTGCAACCTGAGGATGAAAGAGCTAGTACCTCAGCCAATCCGTTCTCTTCCAACCCACTCTATCCATCAGATGAACATGTCAGACGATCCAATGCAAAATTACGATTGTGGAACAACTCTACATGGAAAGAGGAATGGTATAAACGACGGTGGAAAGGCAAGGTCGCAACAGAAAAACAGAAAATTCAAGAGAAACAAGATAAGTTGCTTCGTGAAATCCCAAATGACGTTCTTGAGTCACCAACATTTGATGACATGTCAGAGGAAGAAGTGGCAGAGGCCATAATTACCTATCTGCATTCAAATCTAAAAAAGTCGGAATCGAGAAAAATCAACAAAGAGAAGAGGAAAATTGAACAAGATTCGTTCAGGGAATGGAGGAAACAAGTGAAGAAAAACGTCACAATGAATGGCAATGTTCAAAAGATGGTACCGCAATCCAGCGATGATTCACTCTCTTTTTCCCCTTCAGCGGAGACAATGAAAAAATTGAAGGCACAACGAGCAGAAAAGTCAAGGAAGGCCTTTCAAACACGTTTAGCCAATAGCAAAGCAAACACAACCTCTTCCTCGACAAAGAAAATAATCAAGTTACGAAGATACAACCTTACCAGTAGCGACTATGAAAATGAGAATGAGAACATGAGTGTTATTGACGAACGAGTTGGAGAAATTTCGCCTATGCAAGCAATTCTTCAAATCGACATGGCCCTGGACCACAACAAATTACCCTCTCTTATTGATGTTGAAACAATTTTGAAACCAGGAAGGCTTGGACGACGCCGGGACACCCTCCGACGAATTTTGAGTGAATGCTTTGACCTGAGAGGGAAATGTATCCCGTCACTCTCTGGAGAATCAGACTTATTGTTTGTGACCAAGTGCACCATTGGTGAGCTCGGAGTATTCGTATTAGATGAGTTGAAGCGTGAACTTGGATCCTAGTCTAGAGAGGATATACATATTGAGTAACAATACCATCACCTCGGTTTTATAATTAGACTGTCAATAAAGGTGGTGTCAATAATTCATATGCATCAAACTTAAATAAAGCTGCCTCCTAACTCTGAGTGATACGCCAAGTATCAACCCTTCAAGCTTCGGTAGCATTTTCTTTCCCTGCGCCATTTCTGCCTCGGCGTCTTTTCACTGGTCCATTTTCAGAGGTATTGCCTCCGTTATTCAGCGCGCCTCGGGGCCTCGAATTGGCACCTTGACCAATCGTCCGGCTCACAGTAGACACACCGTCGACAAACTTGGTCCTGAAGACCACATTGGCGTTGTTGAACATTCCCTCCTACAAATACATGGCAAAGAAACAACGATCTCAGATGATGGCGCAAAAAATAAACATCGTACCAATCCTGGTGTTTTCTTACCTTCAATGATACAACAATGAATTGACTTTGAGAGAAATGGGTTTTGAGCATGTTCCCAATGTTCTGCGTGTGGCTCAGATCAAGTGCTGCATCAACCTCATCCAAAATGTACATAGGCGCAGGCTTGTACAACAGCAGAGATAGAATCAACGATAGTGCAATCAGTGATCGTTGACCTCCACTGAGTTCGCTAAGACTCTGCTTCCATATGTTACCGAAGGCTACCTTGACCTCAAGTCCTTCCCATGCTTCCATGCCCTGGGGCGGCTCCAGCTTGGCACTCGTTCCGGGCAAGAGGGTAGAGAAAATAGATCCAAAGTCCTTGTTTACTTTCCTCCATGTCCGCTCTAGCTCGATCTTTTTCTTGACATCTAAATTCTCAATGACAGTTTGAATTTTCTTCTTGTCATTCTCGACAACCTTGCGCTTGCGAAGAAGTTCAGTGTACTCTCCTTCTGCCTTCTCAATCATGCCCATGACCTTTTTGTTAATTTTCTTCGCCTGTAAAGTAAAAGCAGACGTGCAATCAA
The DNA here is from genome assembly GCA_036939945.1 of Thalassiosira sp. AJA248-18. NCBI lineage: Eukaryota > Bacillariophyta > Thalassiosirophyceae > Thalassiosirales > Thalassiosiraceae > Thalassiosira > Thalassiosira sp. AJA248-18. Next base: position 2,741 of record JALLBF010000076.1, read on the forward strand.
TAGTTATGAATGTCTTGGCATCAAACATAAATGGAATGAGAGAAGACAAAGGACACTTACGAGTGAGGATTGCTCAGCCTGCAAATTCTTGAGATGCGTGCTCATCCCTTCAGGGTTAGTTTCTTCGAAGTCGTAGTCTCCTCCAGGGACGCCGAACGCTTCCTTCTCGGTTTCAATCCAAGCATGCTTATTCATCATACTCTTCAAGAACTTTTCAGCCTTCGCCTGTTCAGAATGGAACTTGGTAATCTTGACAGACATCTTCTTCCCTTCAATTTCGGCTGATTCGGCCTTCTTGGTGAGCTTCGCTTTCTGCTTTGAAAGGGCGCCGAGCTCTTGTGAGCAAGTCTTCAACTTCTTTTCAAGCTCGTCAAGAACTGACTTGGCCTCTTCCCATACTGCCTTGAGCTCTCCCACTTTCATTTCAAAGCTGGCCTCTTCCTCTTTTGCAGCGTCTAATGCCTTCTCGGCAATGGCGACAGCCTCTTTCGCTGCTTCCACATCCTGCTGAGAGCTCTGCATTTCAAGATCAAGCTCTTGAGACTTGACCTCAGCCTAATGTTAGAAACGAGAAATGTTACTGTCAAGTGAGAGATGTCATCTATTACAATACGAATACGACTGATCAATATCAAGTTACTCACCTCTCGTGCTGCATTTTCCTTCGACACAACCAGCTCCTTCGCTTCCTTCACTCTAGCCTCGATGTCCTTCAATCGGTTCTCCCTGTCTTGGGTCAACTGGGCCTCTTTTTCTTTCAGTTCATTATAGAGAGCCCACTTTTCATCCTTTGTCTTCTCCATCTGCCCCACTTCCTCAGTGGCCTCTGCAATCTCGTTCGTCATGGCATCAAACTTATCTTTGAGCATACCATAAGAGGTTTGAGAGATGTGTTTCTCGACAGCAGCAAGTTCCGACGTGGCAATTTCTAGGTCCCCACTGAGCTTCTCGAATTTCCTCGACTGTGATGACATACTCTCCAATTTGTTGACAACGCTGTCTAACATTTTGGTTTTGTCTTTGAGTTCCTTTGATGCTGCTGTCAGCTGAGAGATCTTGGACAGAGTCGATCCAAGGTTGTCCTTAGACCCACCCGAAATAAGTCCTGAAGGCTCGTAGACATCTCCATCAAGAGTGACTGTCCTCGTTTTGGTGGCATCACAAATGGAGTTTGCAGCCTGCATCCCATCAACAACCAAAGTTGATCCAAATACGTGTTCGATGGCATTGCGCACCTCTTCATCGAAGCCAACGAGTTCAATCGCAGGGTGTGCAGTCGTATTGAGATTCTTTGCCATGCCTGACGCCCTGTCCACAGCGGCCGAGGACACTCTCCTCGGTACAATTTTGTCAAGTGGAATAATAGTAACCCGCCTTTGGAGCTTGCCATTGTTCAGTAGAGCTTTGCCAGTGATGGCTTCGTCGACCACAACTTGGTACAACTTTCCACCAGCGACAACCTCGAGCGCTGTGGAGTTTTTAGGAAGCTTTACATTGATGAGGCGAGCGACCAAGCCCTTGACTTTTGACCTGTCAAATCCACGGACCGGGTCACTGTAATTGAAGGCGAGTCTCCCCTCAAGTTGTGCTGAGAGAGTATCAACCTTCTCCTGAAGACCAGAAACAGAGTTTTCCAGGTCAATCTTCTCGTTCTCGAGTGTATTGAATTCAGTCTCCGAGAAGCCAGTCTTGGAAAGCTTCTGGCGAAGACCTTCCACCTTCTCAGCCGTTGTATCTCTCTTCTTTGACAGTTTTGACGCCGATGACTGTTCCTTCTTCATGTCTTTCTCGACAGACTAGTAGGATTGAAATCGTGTTGAATGAGAGGTGAGACAAACATGTTTATCAAGATTGTTTCGTGAAACAATGAACAAGAAATAATACTCACCTTCAATGATTTCCCAAGATGGTCAATCTTCATTTGAGCTTGTTTGGCCTTGGCATCTGCATTATTGGCATCGCTGTGAGCTTTGCTGATTTGGTCAGGAAGAGTCCGGCCTTCATCGCCTTCCTCAGAACTAATTCCTGCACACATGTTTTGAAACTCTGTTTGCAGACGTGTCAATTTATCCTCCGCCTCCACAGCATCGTCCTTAGCCTTTTGAATCGCAGATATCTTGTAAGAAACGTTCTTTTCCATCTCGGTGATGGCATTCGTCGATTCAGACACGGCTGCCTGGGCCTCCTCGTGGTCTTTCATCGCGCTTGCCACAGCTAGTTTCTTGTTCTCCCACGCCGACGTTGCCTTGACAAGATCCTTGGACTTCTTCTCTTCGTCTGCCTTGGCCTCGTTGTGGGATGTCTCGAGCTCACTATTCATCTCTTGCGAAAGCTTCTCAATCTCCTCCTCTTTCTCCTGTACTTCCTCCCTCGCTGTGCGCATTGTTTCTTCGTGCATCGCCACCTGCTCCTCCATCTTGGCCACATCCTCGGAATTTTTACTGAGAGTGCTTTGAGCAGACACATAGTCGCTCGCCACGACAAAGCGCTCGATTCTTTCAATGTCGGCATTGTTCTTACTCCACTTTAGATATTGCTGCTTCTCTCCTCGGAGCCGTTCCAGGGTAGGAGTGATTTCTTCGGAAAGGATCGAGTTGATCTCGTCTACCTTCATCTGCTTCTTCTCAATTGTTTTGATGGCTGTGTTCTTCTTGTTTTCGTACATGCGCGTCCCAGCTGCCTCCTCTACCATTCCAAGAATCTCAGCCGGCTTCATGTTGAGAACTTTGGTGATGCGCCCTGTATGAAAGCACCAAGAACAGAAACTTAGACACGCATCTAGAGGCAAAAGTGTGGACTGCGAATGTGCAAAGAACGTCAAAACTCACCTTGCATGATGAGGAAGTGAGGGTTGTTCACATTCAACTGCACTGAGTGGAAAAGATTCTGCACTTGCCCCGCAGGTGAATTTCTCCCATTAATCAGATACTTGCTCTTCCCCCCGATAAGCACCTGACGCGTCACGTTAACCTCCTTGCATTGTTCATATCCAACAGGGCTCGAGGCCTCATCCTCATTGTCAAAAACAATGGTGACGCTGGCCTTGTTCACGCCCGCTTGGCCCTGTTTGTAGACGAGCTCGGACAAATTACCCGCGCGGACCTGGGACAAGTTGGTGATACCAAGGACGAAGCAGATGGAGTCAAGGATGTTGGACTTACCCGACCCATTCAGGCCGGTAATGGCATTGAAGTGGGGGTCGAACCTGCAGAATTTCCAGGTGAAGTCGGCGGGGTGTGAGTCGCGAAAGAAAATAAATGACACCACCTCCTATGGAAGATAGGGCGAGGAAGCTACCCCCAACCCGCATCAATCACTTACCCTGCGATGACAGTACGATGAGCGTACGACTTGAAGCCGTCAACGACAATTTCTTTAATGTGCATGGTGCCGAGGTTGATGGGCGACGGGCAACGGTCACAGGCTCTCAGCTGATGCGATAACGAGCGGCTTTCCCCTGGAGATTGATGCGAGAGATACTGATATTAGAGGCTTTGATCACCGGTCTTGCGCTGAATAGAAGCAGCCGATCTGGATCAAATATTGTTGAGCTCAGGGTATCTCTCTCTAGAGCTTTGAATAGTAATGGGGGGGTGGAAACACAGTGTCACCGCGCCATGGTTGATGAGATAAACGGAACATCCCCGTTTGGCGCGCAGAGTCCGGAATTAGCGTAGGCTTGGTATGTTTCTACGTACGATAGGAGGCATTTTCAACCAACGGCACAACTAATTTCGAACATCGACCCAATTATTTTTGTACTAGTTTTGGCCTAAACTAACTAATGCCGCCGCCTGAGACATGATGTTGAATGTTGACTTTTATCAGAGCGTTATGGTTCGTAGTCACCCTATTCACCCTGTGTGGCTTGTACCTATGCGGCTTGTATCCATGTGGCTTGTACATAATATATGGGAGGGTCTTTTACCAGCAATCCCTGCTAAATACTTACATGTGGTGCTGCCAAGTGTTAGAGTTAAGACCTTGGATGCTCTGTACTTTCATGACTATGGATCATTTTGAGACGATGCTAGATTTCGTTATTTTCTATAACTTAATTCAGGCGCTATTGGTGTTTTGTGGTACAAAGTTGATAATCAAAATTCATTGTTGGCAAAGATATTTGGCAATATTTGGTAATATTTGACAAGATCGGAGAGAGACTCATGACTGTCACTTTTGGTGTTGACACTATGTAGAGATGGAATTATCTCACGGCTGTTCATCAAATGATGTACACATGGTTCATCAGGATTAACCCCTGTGGTTCATACTCGTACAGTATGATAATATTTGTGGATCCTGATGAATCTTATTGATTTTGGCTTAATCCCTTCCACTGATATAATTTTCAAGATAAAAATTATCTTTTGGTGCACCTTTTAATTTCATGGCTACCTAGTTGTTATGCTGGGAGTTGTCAATTTCGATCGTTAAAGGCAGAAATTGTAGGGGGGGGGGGTAAATAGGTATGAAGAATAAAAGGGAAGAGGCCATTCAGTGTCACTCTGGAACGCAGATTGGCTTGGTAGATTCGCGGAGGTGAATCATGAATAAAAAATATGTGTGTGTGTGTGTAGCAAAAAATAATGGCTATTTTGGGTGACTTTTTGTTTCGTTATTTCCCTTTCAGATAGACTCAAGGTTGAGCGCCAATTTCACAATTCGATGCAATCATGGATACAACCAGAATGTTCTTCGTTGGCAAACACTATTCCGCAAAGATGACCAATAATCTATCGCAGTACTAGCAGCATGACTTTTCATTTAGATTTCCATGTTGGTGATAGTTTGAGTCTCGACCTGAGATACACCCTCAATCGCCTTCAACTTCTCCAAAAATTCAGCCTCAGGGGCATGGCCGCTCTCTTCCCATGGACCAAAATCATCCAATGGCACCTGATATATGAAGAGGCGGTCAAATGTGAGAGTTTCATATAAGTCGTTGTATGTAGGTGTAGTGTCAAAACAAACAGCAGACCCAACAGATTTAATCAATATACATCAGCAGTTGAGAGTACTCACCGTAGTCATGAGCTTGAAATCAAGACAGGCACCGCAGACCAAACGGTTTACTTTAGCGTCGGCCGAGGCTTTCTTGATCTGAGGAAGGTACTCGTCTACGAGCTTGGAGATCTCCTCAAGAGATTCGGAAGTTGCCTTGTCTCCAGTGTACTTGCATCTCCATTCGCGGCAGACCCTGTCGAAGGACATGGCGCCGTTAGCGAGAGGAACAGCATTTGCGGACATGTTGCGAGAGAATACAGTGGTGGTGTGGGGGGCGAACGCGGCAGAGCGAGTGGCGGCGGTGGCGAAGAGGAGGGCGAGTGATGCTTTCATGGTTGTGAGAAAGATATGGATTTGTGGGTGTTCTCACAGCACCTTTGGTCAAGATTTGGTGCATTGATGAGTGACGCAGAGAAAAAAGATCGCAACTCGCAACAAAATAAAGATCCTCGAAAATCTACAAAGATCCAGACGCTGGATTTTGTTGGAGCAAAGGAAGTTGGACTACTGTTGTGGACTGGCGCGTGCCAGCGGGGAATTGGCACGTGCTCGAGTGTCTAGGGTCTGAGGAATAGTGCGCATTTTCCGAACCAATTGTGCGCAAACCACACTGAACACTATAATATTGAACCTAGAGGAACAATAACGTGAAACTAGCAACCATCACTCGTGCGCGTGCGCACAATAAACTCTTTCCTTAGACACTGGCGCGTGTCAGCTGATGATTAGCGCGCACCCCAACACCAATCAAGATTTCGGCGGGAAATGGTGTCATCCCAATCCACACCATCCAGTCCATCGGCGCCATCCAACTTACTATCGTATGTAAAAGTACATATCGGTCGTCCGAAAATAATGTCTGCTTCAACCAGTTCGCCTTCGGACATGATGTGAATGCATGCATCTTCCATCCGTCCATCTACCTACCTCGTGCATTGGTAGGTGCATCAACCACAGAACATGCACCAACGCCTCACTTTGATGTTGATGCTTTTGGAGTCATAATTTTCTTGTCAACCAGTTTCGACTTTCGACGCCTCACTTTGAAATCATTCACCAACGAATAACAAAATGAGTGATCTTTTCAATGGAGCAATCCTAACCATCTTTGCCCGAGAAGTTCTCGAAGGCGTAGTGATTATTGGGCAATATCGTACTGTCCTCTTGCGTAGGTGAGTTCGTCCATATCGTCGGCTTTTCCTACCATTGCCACGGCATATGCTGATTATCATATCTCTTATGCTAATTTCACTGGTACTCTTCAATCGTCTCCAATAAAAATGAAACAGTCCTGAATGGGCAGAACCGGAGAAACAGAAGCAGGGTCTCAAGGCAATCAATATGGCTGCACTTCTCGCATCGGTTGTTGCCATTATCGTATGTGCTTGTGTGGCCATTCCTTTGGCAGTCCTCTCCCGTGATCTCGACGAAAAGGTAGCCGACATCATTGAAGGAGTCTCGAAGCTTGTTGCAGCGATTTGTATCCTCCAACTGTCTCTGAAGATCCCCAAGTTTTTGGGCGTGTATGCCAGCAAGAAAGGCGAAGATGGTGTCACCGTTGGTCTTTCCATGAAGTCCGTCAAATTCAATGTGGCCTGGAATATTTGGAGAGAGGTGAGTCTCTTTAATTGGGCAGATACCGTCTTGTTAGCCATTGCCGAGGCATCTTGTTCATTAATTTGTCCAAACACTTGCGCTAATGATCGTATATCACTCTCTAAAATGAAACAGGTTGCTGAAATTGGCGTCTTCCTTATTCCGTTCTTCCTAACAGGTGAAGGAGCAAAGGCGATACCTCTATCTGGCATCGCAGGTATTGCGGTTGGCCTTGCGCTTGGTGCCATTATCTACATCGCCAACAAAAAGTTGAACAACAAGTTCTGGCTGGCAGCATTCATGGCTCTTTTGCTTCTCTTCCTGTCTACTGGTCTCTTTGTTGGTGGATGGTAAGTTCCAAGGCTACTGATCAAATTTTTTTCACTCATTATCAATACATGTTACTCAAATATTTTCTACTCTTCAGCCACGAATTTGAGGAGGTCTATGGAGAGACTAACAAAGTCTATAACATTGGAGTCAAAGCTGCTTCTTCTTCGCATTCTGAGGATCATTCCTCTCATGATGAGGTCGATTCAGTAGAGGAAGAAGTTGTCGTTGTCGATGAGTCTACAACAGAAGAGGGTGCTGTTCGTTACTTGGAGCACTATGAGAGACACCTGACGTCCGAAGACGGAACGCCTGAGTACACTGGATGGTCTGAAAAGAGGCTTCCCATGGCCGTCTTCAAGGTGAGTAACCTGAAATTGGAACTCTTGTCTCAACCTTTTTTGCATTTATCTCGATTAACAGAAAACACTGTCCATTTGCTCTTAAAGCCTTTCGGGTACTCAGCTGGCCGTACTGAGCTTCAAATCGCTTGCTTTTGGACTTGGCTTGTGTTCGGAATCTGTCTCCATGCTTGGAAATACATTTCATCCAAGAAGATTCGTGAGGCACAAGATCTTGCTGAGGCGGAACAAGCCGAGGGAGCTGAGGGTATTAAGACCCTCGAACTTCAAGAGCAAGAGACAACACCTGTTGATGAGAGCCAAGAGGGAAAGCCTGATGGCAGTACTGATGAAGAAAACCAATCTGCAGAGGATGATGTTGCAGTTGCAACGGGGGTTGTAGTCGAGTAGATGATATCCCAGTGGACTGAACTAAGAGGTATTTGTTCGCCGAAATTGCTAGCTACAAGAATGTTATATGTGAGATTAGCTGCAGCTCGCTGTTCAGTAAAGTAAAGTAAACTATGATCACATCAGATCACATCACCATATGAATATCTTATCAAGAGAAGTATCACAGCATATGGTACAGTTACTATCGCATTACTTTCACATCCAATTAAACTTCACACTCTATTGCTTCACAGTTCGGATCGGGCATCTCTGCAGTAGCCGCCAAGAACATGGCACCCAGAAATGCTGTGCCACCAATTAAGCCCTCGGTCCCAACTTGCTCACTCAACAACAGAAAGCTCATGATTGCTGCCCATAGTGGTTGACTCGCATACAGAATTTGTGCACGTGCAGGGCCGACCGCTTGTTGTCCAGACACTTGCAAGTATGGTGCCAAGCAATTCACAGCCAGTCCACTCCACAGTGACACCAAACCCACGAGCTCTAAATCATGAGATGATGCTGCTCGTGCAAAATAAACTGCTTCTTCGCGGCCCAGAACAGCAAGCAGTCCAAATGACAGCAAAGATTGTGTGACCATTTTTGTCGTGATCAGCTCATCTGTTGGTACTAGCTTGCCCCACTTGAATAGTCTCAGGTCGTAAGTGGCATAAAATATGGCAGCCAATGCACATAACAAATCTCCCGCGACTGAGGCACACTGGTTTGGGTCTTGTGTGAACATGAAGACTCCACCTAGTGCAAGTCCAATTGCTGACCATATTCTGGTGGGAATAGGCACGCCCATGAATCCTTGTGCGGCGGGAACTATCAAGGTTGTCAACTGGATTAAAAACGCCCCATGGTCAGAGGATGTCATTGAAAGGCCATAAATGTTTGCTGTCGTTCCCAGGGTCTTCCAAAGCCCTAGCTCTGCTCCAGCTATCGTTGATGGCCCGACGAAACGTGTGATAAAGTTGTCTGATGCTGGAGTAGTAATTATTGAGCTATCAGCAGCATCGTTATTATCAATCTTTTCAGCCTCTAGAGATGAAAATAAATTGACATCTTCGCTCTTCGATGGGTCGGGGACAATTTGATTCAAAAATGGAGATAAAAATACAACTCCCGTCAGTCCTACCACGGTGACTGCTGCATTGATCAATAAGACAGGTGGAGTGTTCGACGTCAAGGAGAAGGCAGAGTGCAATGCCGGGCTGTTGCTTGCGAATAGCATGGTAATAAAACCGATGGTTATAAGCCCATTCCTGTACGATTTTTCTGCGGCATCAATTTCGTTGAGGACTATGTCAGCTTCTAGAGAAGGTGTAGGCATTCCAGTTGTATCCACAACTTGAGGATTCGCATTCTCTAAACTTGATGTCGACGGCGCCGTCTCGATATCACCACGTGCTATGATCCGTTCATCTGACTTTGTCGAGTGCAATTGTATGTTAATGGATCCATTGGATACAAATTCTTTTCGATTTTGTTTGCAAACGCCATGCATGCCGTTACTGCGAGGGCTGGTGAATGCATGGGAGGCACGCTGCCCGATGATGGCCAGCACAGTTATGAAAAAATGAATTCTCATTGTGCTGTATGAATGCGACAAATCTGGCGATGAAGTAGACTGTTACCCCCTCGTCCAACAACCAGTTGGAGACTAAGTTTATTGATTTTATGAAGGAGAAAAATTCACCGCCGCCTACCGAAGAGGTTGCTGTTCCGTCCATGGTTCCATTCACATGCTGCGCCGATGTGGCGAGGTGCGAGGAACCGTGTCGGCGGCAAGTTGGCACAAAATCTCTTTCTCGACACGTGGACATGAACCTGAGATCGGTGTCTCATCGAGATCCAATGACGTCATAGGGATCTTCGCCTTCCCGCCATCCAACAAACACGTATTTTGTTAGCACATCAGAGCAAACACTTCATCTTCTTCCGCCCACACAACAACTTCGCGAGCAACAACCATGACAACAAGCACCAGCACGATGCAGGTCTCGGCAGGAATCCTCATCGTCGGCTTGGGAGGGAATAATGGAGTCACCCTTCTAGCCGGCCAAGTCGCCAACCGCTGCAATCTCTCCTGGGAAACCGCCACCACCGGGCGCATCTCGGCCAACTGGTTCGGCTGCCTGACGCAAATCCCACCCCGTGGCGTCTACGGCGGTGTGGGCTTCCAAGGGCGGATTCCCGGCCTCGCCAATGCCAACGATGCCGTCGTCGGTGGGTGGGATATTAGGCCGACGAAGTTGGGACAGGCGCTGTATGATTGCCGGGTCCTCGAACCCGATCTCGTGAGGCAGGTGCGGGAAGAGATGGACAAAACAGAAATCATGGCGGGTGTCTGGGACCCATCGTTCATTGGAGAGTCGCAGCACGAGACGGCGACGCATGTGGTGACGGGGGAGGATAATTTATCAACGCGAACGAGAGTGGAACGAATTAGGAGAGATATTCGATCTTGGAAGGAGAAGAATAGTGTGAATGGACATATTACTGTTATTTGGTCGGCGAGTGTGGAGAGGCCTTCGGCAGCGGAATACAAATCTCCAGAGGATTTGTTGAGCGCCATTTATGACGATTCCAACGATGATGATATTTCTCCGAGTATTCTCTACGCTGTTGCTGCCGCACTTGAGGGTTGCTCCTTTGTCAACGGTGGATCACAGAATACGCTTTCTCCGGCCATGACATGTCTCTATGATCAATCGTATCGTAAGCCCGATGCCCCTTCCTCTTCCGCCCTATCCAAATTTGCTCCCTACTCTGCAAGTCGAGCGTACTGTCTTGGAACCGACTACAAGGCTGGTCAAACCAAATTCAAAACTGCTGCAGTGGAATATCTGCGTGCGCTTGGCCTCTCGCCTCGTGTAATTGCAAGCTCCAATCATCTTGGTAATAATGATATGCTCAACCTGACCACGAAAAAGACGCTGGATGCAAAAATGCGCGTCAAATCCGACATCTTTGGGCCCTGGCAAGAGAAAGATCTGGATCATAAGGTATCTGTCATGTACTGCCCTTATATTGGCGATGAAAAGCGTGATTTTGTGGAATACACCTCCTTGGGCTTCTTGGGTAGTCCCCACACTATGGTGACCTACACCCGTTGCATGGATTCAATATTGTGTGTTCCACTCATGGTTGATGCTGCTATATGGTGTGATTACTTTGTGAACCAAAGTGTGTCGGCGGGGGATGCCGCGCGTGCCACAGCGTACTTGTTCAAGGTGCCGGAGGGTGAGGCGAAAGGAAGTGATCCAGGATTCTTCTATCAAATGAAGGAGCTCGAGGATGTGCTGGAAAAAACTTCTAGTGGAGAAGAGAAGGGTGATGTGATTGCCTTGGGTGTGAGCAAAGGTATCATTACCGAGGAGCAGGCTGCTGCATTAAAAGGTCTGGCTTCTAAATAAGACTAAAAGTATTTGCAATTTTGGTTAAACACATCATGTAAAGACAGAATCAGAATGTCATATCCATTAATGAATGAAAGGTAGCTGACTATCAAACGCGTTCAATAGCACTGCTTTAGTTGTATTTACTAATGAAGGTGATTATGATAATGTTTGGGCGGCCCTAGCCACACTGTAAAGAACAATCTAATCCGATTTACTAAGTTAAGAACATACAATTTAATACCCCCCAGCAACAGAGAGATCAACGTGTCTTGATCAGAAATTCCACCTGTTGGCTATGGGGCCCTGACCCCATACCCAGTTTCCAAACACTTGCAGACATAATGGAAGGTCCTGATCCGACCTCAAACAACCAGTTGCAGCCTCCGATCAAAGCCTGCTTTGGCCACCTCCCACCGATCAAATCAAACTATCATCGCACACCTCATTGAGTTCCTGATCTGCAAATTATCAGTTCCGTTCGATGGCCCAGTCATACTCAATGGCCCCAGCCGAACAGTGGTTTGCTTGATGCTCATATCAGAACTTATAAAGAATGTGTTACTTCTGGCATCGGGGAGCATTTGACTTCTTTGTTGGACTGGCAGCCAATTGGATGTGCCAGGTTGGCGTTTTGGTAGATTTTTTCTCCCTCTATGGGCCTCGTTGTTGGATTGGCCCCTTGCATGTTGGTGTTGCGGCCAGTCCCTGGTTTTTGATGGGTGAATATGGTGGTGGCTTGGGACTTTGATGGTAGAGAGTGGCAGCCAAGGTGCTCTTCGGTGTGCATGGTTGCTTGGCTACGGAGTGATGAGTGCTGCAATCGCTGCCATGGTCCACACCCCAAAGCACGGCAACGGCACTGTTGCACACCTTTTTTCTCGTTTGCGAAGGCCCAATATGATACGAAGTGATCTGACACATTGCTGCTAGGATGTATTTTACTTTCACTTTACGCGTAATTATGTCATTTTACGTTACTTTCGCCCCTCAATGACCGTAACCGGTTCCGGCGTGTTCCG